>DWIA01000176.1:0-12852 GCA_018248195.1 Archon apollinus
ATTGAGGACGTCGTCTCTCTTACATAGGGTAAACAAAAAGATCTATTAAAACCCGCGTTAAAGAACACAGCTGAGGTGAAGCATCGACGTGCTAGGAAGTCTGCAGTTTGCGTCCATGTTCTAGACCATCCTAACCATTATCAGTCCTCAGTCTCTCCGTGACCATGAGTGATTTGAAGTGCTCGAAACGTCGGAAAATAAACGAGTATGTTAGTTTAATTTCTGTGGCATATTTTCTCGAATGAAGTGAGCTCATCACCTCGCTCATCTTAAAAAGAAAATATACCAGTCATAGGTCTAAACTAACTTCAAACTATATTCAGTGTTCGATTACGTATTAAAAAATCATCACGGTATCACAAAAAATGGAATATAATCAACATATTGACTTTTGTAAAATAACAGATACGAATATAATTGTTAAAATAGTACGTTTAATTTGAGGAACGGTATCTGTTCAAAGAAAAATAAAGTTTTTGACACAGACATAAGCCTAAGGTCGGACAATAATCTATGTATCATTATCGTCATCATCACCAGCTCGTCAATGGTCAATTACTGGACATAGGCCTCTCTTAAGAAGAATCTGCTGGTATCGCCTATGCTATGATGGTCGCAGTACCAGACATCTCTCACGATAGACTGCATATTTTCTTACTGCGCCACACAACTATATAACACTATTAATTTCACAAAATGACAAAAAGCACGGCACCGAAATGTAAATAAGCTGTTTAATATAAAAAGTCGTCGAAATGGATAGAAAAAGACAATATCAAAAATGTTTAGATCGTAGTATATACATATTTACTACACAGCTAATGTCTTTAAATACTTTCAAGTTACTTAACTTAACAACTTTAATTACTTTAATAATAATTTGATTTATAAATTCATGGTCTGACTAAAACGAGCGCTTACTAATACGAAACATGTACTGTGGTGCAATGCAAATGAAATTGGTTATTACTAGATTTTATAAAAGAATTTTTGTTATTTAATTTGTTTTTTAGAAAATTTCTTTGCGAAACTGTTTAAATACAAACGTACTTTAAAAAAATCATCTCACAACAGTTTTAGCCCTTCCATAAAAGAAAGAACTTTTTCGTGTTCAAGAGCCTGTAAAAGTAAAGGATAGAAGCTTAGGGACTTAATTTGCTTAGAACCACATAAATAATTCGTACTGTATCGAAAGCGGGCGGTGCTCTTCAAAAACAAGATAATCCACACAATTTTAAATTTTGCATGCGAATCTTAGCAAATTAGCTTTGTTTCCTTCCTTCACTATAATGGATTTCCGCAAAATCACGCCAGGTTCTATTAACTAGGCTGTAAAAAGTCCACCGCTACGCATAGGTTCCAATTTTTATTCGCCACGTTGACGGACGGATTGGTGATTGCAGTAACAGATACTTCGCACTTCAGACGTTCGAGCCCGTCACCGGTGAGAATTTACGTAATTTAGGCCTTTTACGATACTCACGATAAGAAATGGGGAAATATTAAATTATAATAAATTAGGTTCAGTTAAATAAAAAAATACTTAACCATTCACAAGTTAAATTATTACTCGTAATGTATTGATATAGTTGACCTTTAAAAATAATACTTTTACATGCATTCATTAATAACAGTTCCAATTATTTACCTAGATTATTTAAAAAGGATATTTTATAAGTAAATTATTTAAGAAGTGCTAAATATTTTATAAAAAATAGTGACACTTATTTAAAGTTTATGACGCTTACGAATCAAATTCGACCTTTAATCATTTTCATTTCTGTGCATATCTTGATTAACTTCTAGTTTTAAATTCGTAACTTTCAAATGCACACAAAATTTAAACGAAATTCATAAGCATATTTCCTCCTTTACAAAATATCAACATATTCTATCTTTTCAACATAGCATAGCAACAGTAAAATAGCATTTTCGGCCAAATTCCCAAACCCATGTGTTATATCCTTGGTCAAAGTGAAAAATAGTAACATTAATTTTCTTAAATCGAGCTAAATGTTGCGGTCAAGTTGACAAATAGTGTGTCATTACCATGTGGCTGTAATCCGACCGAGTAGCGCATACTAGCAAGTTTGGTTAAAAAAAGAACGTGTGCAACGGTAATTATATGTGCACAAATGGTTGCAGATTGTAGAACCGATAACCGTTGGGGAAGAAAGGTTCTGGAGTGGCAACGTCAAACCGGCAAACGCAGTGTAGGGCGACCCCCCACTAGATGGATTGACGACCTACACGGTTTTGCGTGTTTTGTGGCATTCTATGGCCTATGTTCATCAGTTCACTAGTGTCGGGATGAAGTGATGATGATGATGATGAAATGGTTGCTTGCAATCTAAATCTTGCTTTTATATTTACATCACTATCATTTCAGCCCATCACTAGTCCGCTGTTAAACATAAGCCTCCCCCATAGATTACCAAAAACACAGTCCTGAGTCACCTGCATCTATCGATTTCCCGTAAAACTATGCAGGTTATAGTTACGACGTTGCCTCTCCAGAATCTTTTATAACCTCGTTTAATATCTTATTGTTGTTATATTTAATCCTCCTTTATGGCAGATACGATAGATTATTCAGACCGATAGGGGTCAGACCTAGCTTATCCTGATCGGTGACGGGCCGCAGCATCTAAGGTGCAAGTGTCTCGTTCTGCGATCGCCAATCCACCTACCAAGCATGGCGATTATGGCAAATCCTCACAACTCGGGAGAGGTCTATATATAGGAGTAGGCTATTAGAGACTGTTGAAGAACAAGAAAAATGTAGTTTATTAGATTTGTAATTATTAAAGAAACTATAATTTTAATTACATTTACCAGGATTCATCGTTTTTACTATATTTGGCAGCTGAAGTACTGAAGGAAAAGTGTAGCGACCAGGCCAGAACGCTAGAGTGCATGGTCCAATATAGGTAGGACGTCCTGCTAACTTTTAGTTCTAGTCATTATACTTTATCATATTTATAAATTACTACACATCACTATCACACACGTTACTAAGGTTTTTTTTATAAGTATAGAAGAAGGAGGAAGAAGGAGTTAAGAAGTAAGGCAGTGGTTCTTTGAGTTAAATCATATAGGAAAATCTCATTTCTCTGTTGCTAGATTTCCTAATTCTTTTCCTTCCATTTATGCTTAATTTTTTGTTACGTCGACAGATAGGCTATAATCTGCAATTATCTTACATTTTGCTGGAAAAGTATCCCTAAGTATCGAATATTGTTTTGTCATAAATTAATAGATTTTTTTGTTTTATATTAGATGTATTGAAATGTATATGTAAAGAAAGTAAGAGATTTCATTTTATTCATGTGATCTATTTATTTTTATGGTAAATAAAAACTTTGTAAAATATTCATACCCGATAAATGTTCAATTATTATTGTTTAGAATAAACTAAAAATTTTAATAAAGTGATATCGCATTTTAATAAAGAAAAAATTTTTTTTTAATAAAGTGATGACGATTTTGCCCTGTTCAAATGAGACAATGTACATATTATTTTAAAGTAATATGTATATTAATAGACTTAAACTTTGTGATAACCACTGTCTGGTATACATTAACTTATTAAACACTTCATACCAAATACCCAGAAGAATACTCATTTTGATTACGTTAACCGCAAAAGGGCAAGGTAATAATTATTTATATAATTGTTCTGAACGTGAAGCATTTTGGTTTTTCAGTTACTAATACTACTTTTGTTAAGCGTAAACGCATTGATGCAGATACTCTTTCAATGTGGCTGCAGATTCATCGGTGTTCTTTCCAGCTCTCATACAGCATACAGAAAGTTTCTGACAAGATTGTTCACTGTAACGACGTGCGTTAGACAAACTTAAATCCAGCTCGTACCCGAGGTAAACTGAAGCCTTTGACAGTTCTTTGAGGCAAGCGCTTTGATTTACACTGAAAAGTAGGTAATAGTTACTTTTATATACTGATAACAATAACATTATTTTTAATACCAGCAACAGTTTGTATACGGTACGTTGCTATGATTATATATTGCTTTTCAATTAGAGCTAGCTACTGTCTTTATAGAATTTCTTGCATTACTGTTGTACACGGATTTGCACGAATTTCTTTCAATAGTACCTATCTAATTATGTTACTTTTTGGTCACATTTACGGCTCAGAATGCTATGAGTCGCAATTTATCACATATGAATGCGTGATTAGACATCGTAGTTTATGGCACTAGAACAATGTATGAGTTACTTAAAGACATTTTTTGTGGAAGTAAGTAACGAGACGAACAATTGAAAAAAACCTGTTGGTCATCCTACTACCATTAAAAGACTATCCGTATTTATGAAATATTAATGAACTAACTTCGATTTTCCTATTCCATATTGTTCGTATTGCATGTGATTCCGCGTAATAGCTATCATTTCTTCAGCGTATTTGCCCATTTTTGTAATAGAATTTCTCGCTTCTTCGGTGCACTTGTAGACTTCAGCTACATGTCTGCTGGCAATAGTACGAGCATAACGCCGTTCTTCATTACACATTTCTGGGTATAAAAATGTTATTATTTATTTTAACCTAATGATCATAAAATAATTATGTAACATCAGCGATAAATTACAGTGCAAACACGGACTGGGCATACCACCGACAGTATGCTTAGTCGTCGTATTTGATACATGCACATGCAATGTTAGGACAGCATGGAAGTCATCATTTGGTAAAGATTATTAATTTGATAGTTGGATTAGAACACACTATTCATGGTGCTAGAGAAATGAGGGCACTGACTGGTTATATATACGATATGCTACCTCTTGTCTTTTATACAAATAAATAAAATTGTTTGTTATTTCAAAATAACAGCTTTTTACTAAAAGCATATAAAGTATATAAAGAAGCAATTATGAAAATTTTTGTCTGTCTATCTTTCTGTTTGTTCCCGCTAATCTCCGAAATGGCTGGACCGATTTTGACGGGATTATCACTGACAGATAGCTGAGGTTATAAGGAGTAACTACTACGGTAGTACTACGGAGCAGTGCTTTAAATCATAGAAAATCAATAATTTCTAAAATTTTATTTACGCCGAGCGAAGCGGGCAGAAAATTGCTAGTTTCATAAATAAAAACAACCTTTCGTGGTTTCCCCAAATTTAGTAGTATTATCTTCTTTTTCAACAGCCTGTAAAAGTCCACTTCTGAACATGGCCTATGTTCAGTAGTGGACTTTCAAGTAGCGGACGGTCAAGATAATTCAAGTCTAGCATAATAGAGATGGATTTTCCGATCAGAGGCCATACGATTTCTCTGGTATTTCCCAAAGTCGACTTATGCGATACCTACGGGACGAAATATGGTGGCAGATTCTCTAAAGCCGCCAACATAGGGCAGTAAAGTTTCAGCCTATTAATGTCCCACTGCTGAGCACAGGCCTCCTCTCATTTCTGAGAGTACATAGGGCAGTATGAATAATTAATAAGTATGTTATCTGTTTAATTGCATATCTACTCCATTTTACTACAGTAAATTCTTTGCTTTTTAATTATTTTATTAATAACTGTTTCCCGCCCGGCGTAGTTATTTAATTACCAATTTCAAGGGTTTTAATTTTTTTGAGCGGAACCCTGAAAGTTTTTACTACTTATAACATCAGCTATCTAACGGTAGAAGTCCCGTCAAAGTCACTCCAGCCATTTCGGAGATTAGCCCAAAAATACAGACAGACTGGCAGACAGACAAAATTTAATAAATTGCATTTTTATTATACTAAGTACCGTATATAGTTCCATATGCATTTTACTAAATGCATATGGAACTATAACTGACTATTTTTAAAAACTGTTATTTTGACATTATTTGTATAAATTAAAGAATACTATTATCTATGTTTTGTTTTTGGGTATCAAATAACGGCTGTTTTAGTACCTGGCACAGATAAATGGTCTGCCAATTGAGTTAACTCCGTGTAAATCTTTTGCTTTTTACGTAAAGCGGCATTGATTGCGTCTTTCGTTTTACGAAGTATCTTGTTAGACAGCTGCTGGTATGCAGTTTGAATGTTTCTATGGTAAGTATCCAAAAATGGATAGATGACTGTATCAACATAATGGCTTATTTTGCTATAAAAATATTATATTAGTTGTTAAATTACCCATACAGAAATCACAACAAAGAGTATTTTTAACTGCGTACTACAGTATTGTGAGCTGAGTTTATCTATATCTTAGAAGTATACAACTGTAACTTGTATTTATTGTAAACATTTTGATAGCAATGAGATCGTAAAATCCAGCTCTACATGTTGGAATAATGTCTTACGTTAAATATTTTCAAAAAACACTTATTTGATTATTGTCTGCATAGATATTTACGTACTTAAGATATACAGTTTTAATAAATTTGTAGTATTCGCTTAAATATAAGAAATTATAAACTTTCCCTACTTTATTAATAAGTAAGTAGCATAAATATCGGCTTCGGTTGTGATTAAACTGACTACGCGCCTTTGTTAAGGGAATTGAATATATAATAATATACACATTTACAGTATAGTATATTTCATATACGTCAATTGTATTGGATTGTCACATAAACAGTGAGCATTCTGGACATTCAGCGACTGAAGCTATGCGGAACATATGCCAACATATAGCTCCTTATGCCGTATCGGTAGCTACAGCAGAAAGATAGTTCAGCCGATGTCGCAGTGGCGACTACACGTTGGATGATCAGCCCAAGTTTGGCCGGACAGTGAAAATAGATATAAATTAATGAAAGTCGTTAATTGAGAAAGATTCCAGGATTTCGTTGCATGCATTGGCTATTCTTCTCGAATGCTGTCATACCACAATAAAAAGACATTTACACGAATGAGGAACTAGGTACATATATGGTGTTTGGATACCTCATGACTTGAGACACTGGAGTGTCGCATAGACGTCTTTACGCAACTTCTATCTTTTCGCCGTTCACTTAACTGGTTTGATCATCTCATTACTGGGGATAAAAAGCGGGTTTTATATATTATCCATAACCGCAAGCGCCAATGGCTAGGCCCAAATGAACCCGAAAAACCAACCCTAAAAAAACTTGACGCCTAAAAAGTTACGCTGTGCATTTGGTGGGGAGTTCATGGAATCATATATTGGGACCTCCTTCCTTAAAATACTACTATGATCGCCACATTCTACTGTAACCATCTGTAAAGATTAAAAACTGCTATTGAGCGTAGATGTCCAGAACGCGACAAAATTTTCTTTTTACACTACGACGCCCGACCACGTATAGCGAAAAGTTTCTACAGGGATGCATTTCATTCTTTGCCAGATACATGAAGACGTATTATTGATTCTGATGGCAGTTATGTTAAAGACTAATAAATATCATAAATTATAAAAATAATTTTTATTTCATTTTGTCGTAATCGCTCATTACTTATGTGACAACCTTATAAGATATTCCATCACATTTCATTCGATTAGAACCAAATTCAATACATTTTGAATGTCACTTTAGGGTTCTCTAGCACGAAATGAAACCTTTAAAAGATTGCCCAGTCAGGTACTTTGTCCGACATAACTTCATATCTCGGTGTTACGTTCTGTGTTCCTCACCATGACATATCAGTTCTTACGGCGTGTATTATGTTTTTACGTCCAGTAAATACACTAGCTACAGATCGAAACACAGTGATGTTTGCAAACTACTGCTTCTCGACAGAATAACTACATGGGAGTCCTACCACTAGTTAGAAATGTTGATATTTATGGGCGATGAAATTTACTTTTGAAGCCTCGTTTAAAATTACTGTGTATTTTTTAAACTTTTTCGTATAACACTTTTTTATTTGGCATTCCGTTGGCGAGTTGTGGACCAAAGCTTTAATATTGTTCCCCCTAGTTAAATCTAAAGTTAGTAGTCTCCGATGTTCGTGGTTAATAGTGGGAGCTTTTAATGAAAATTACTTTAGGTACCCTGAAATTAAAACTAATCAAATTATGAATGCAAATCTGGGCGATGTTAAAATTACTACGGAACCCTTTACTCTACGATAACTGACACGCACCTGGCTGGATAAATTAAGCAAATCTTAAATGAATTACGCTAGATGATATATTAATACGCTATATTATATTTAAATTAAATTATTAATTTATGCTTATCAAAATAAATGTTGTATTTTATCGCATTTTTTTCAACGTATAACTAATAAGTTACATACTTATTACCGATGCCTTGACTAAATCTTCGCGTCTGTCTCAGTTGACTTGCGTTTCCCCAAGTCTTTTTTACCTTGGCAATATGATCATCCATTTGCACAGGAAGATGCTCCCAAGGAGGTATTTCGAAACAGAGTTCACCATCTTGACGCAAATCAACCCTGCGATCCTATAAGACAGGTGTTTGTTGATTAATTTGTTTTTAGAGTAAAACTAGTATTTTATTTTCTTACATATTTTTAAATGATATTTCACGAACAAACCCTGCAACCAAGTAATAACTTGATGTTCCATATTAAAATTATGTAAATAACTACAACGATAATTATGTCACGATTAAAATTTGACATATTACATTTAAAACACTAAATATTGTCAAGAAATACAATCGTGAAATAGTAGTATATTTAGTAAAGTTATACAAGGAACAAACAATTACAAGCTTAAGCCAACCATGAAGACATAACAGTTGTACTGATAATTTCTAATTAAATGAAATTGATTTATACTATTAAAAAATGGATTACAAAATCTATGTAATTGTTACTTATGTTTGCTACTTGATAATAATCTTGCCTTGATAGCCGCGCTTACCACACTTGACCGGAGTATTTATAACCGCAATACTGAAACTAGTATCAAATTTTTCTGGTCTTAGGTTTTCTCTGCAAAGTCTATTTAAGTAGCCACTCTAACAATACTAATTAATCTGCTGATAAGCTATATTATTGCTGTGTGGTGACGACGTAAGATTATCTACCACCCCATCTCATGCAGCGGGTGTCGTCAAAGTCAAAGAAAATGAAAACCAAGGGAGCGGCAGCAGTGCTTTCCCGGAACATCTTAATAAATTAACTGCTGTTGCCAACCATGAACTTGCTTAAATTAATTGAACTTAATTTAACTAATTGCAATGTAAAATTAAGAATAATAAAAAATCAATGTAAAGGATTTGCAATAACATGATTATTTATACTCTAATAAAAAATAATAAACTATTGGACATATTTAAAATTAAAACTATTCTTACGAAAACTAAAGCCTACGGCTGCTAACTTTTGATTAATTATAAATTCAATAACTTAGACCTATGCACCTGACTGCGTTGGAGCATTTACTTTTCGTTCGCTTGACGTCAATAGAACGTTCTACACTCACAAGATGTATCGTCGATGATCAATTCTACCGGCCAACACTCTACTCATCACTTAGTTTGGGTACACACATGTCTCCTTAGGACTTCGTAATGCTGTACTTTACCTCAGAAGCAGTCTATATTTTTTAGCAATCGGAATTAAGTTATCTTTGGTGCAAGTTTTCAATATAACTATAGTATATATATTATCATTAATATTGAGACTCAAGTTCCAATCTCATTGATTATTGCCGGCAGACCCGTGATGTCGCCGTGGTTATTATTATCACCGAAGTCCCATCAGCGGTGCTGATAACCCGTGCTGGCCACCATACTACATGCCACGCAGAACAATAAGGTGATAAAAAGTCAATCACGAATCCACTGCTGAACCTTGGCCATCCTCACTGATTGCCATAAAACAAGGTCACAAACTACCACCCACCGGCTTTCCCAACACTTGAACAGGCTACTGATTATGCAGTGAAGGCTCATTATAATCTGTGTTTCCTTAAGCTACTGCAGCTGTAAAGTTTCAGCCTGTAAATATCTCACTGCTGAGTACAGGTCTCCTCTCCTTTCTGAGAGGGTTTTGGGATCCGGGAACAGTCCGCCACGCTGCTTCAGTGCAGGTTGGCGGACTTCACATATTCTCGAAATATTTTTTAATTCTCAGACATGCAGGTTTCCTCACGATATTTTCCTTCACCGTTAAACACGTAGTAAATCAGCACTTAAAATTGCGATTAACATTTTGCATCTAACAATTTGCATAAATACTGCTTAAGTGACTGGAACAAATAGTAGTCAGATGGAGCAAAGTCAGAAAAGTACGAAGGGGGTGTGCCAACCCCGTGTATCCCGGCAAAACTGTTTTAATTGATCATGAACTTTTAATGATTTTTTTTAGCTATGGAAGCGACGTGCGGTCGTACATTATCATGGAGAATGTAGAAGCTCACCTCGCACTCACACTCGCAAAACGCTTTAATTAGCGATTCATGATTATAAGGTTAATAATCCGTTTTCTGCTGCCTTAAGCGTCAAAGAGCTTGTTTGAATTGGTAGAAGAAGTGTGCTCGAATACACTTCTTATCTTATTTTTTCTTTTTTTTTTTAAACTAAGCCCCACACTGAAATTTTGCCTGTACTTTGGGTGTCTTTTACGGACATAAACAATTTGTATTTTTGCACAAATGTTTACTCAGGCTGCGATTTGAACCCAGGCCACCCAAAACACCTATGGCTTAGAATTTAAATACTCTAGCCTCTAGGCCACGCGGTCGTCCGTCCGATAAGATAAATCTTTATTTTCTCAAACCATGGTATAATGTATATATATATACGTTCTATGTTGTGACAGTGTAATTATTTCACATGTTTGTTATGTTGATATAGCATGCAAATTATTTTATTTCTTAGGGTAAATTTATTACAATCAAACATAATCAACACATAAATATTCAAAGAATAAAATAAAAACTAAATAACAATGAAGTTATCAATTTCATATTCATTATTTTAGTCAACTGTCACACTAACATATAAAAATAAGTAACAACACTAATAATCAGTAGTTTTTTCATGTCAAAAAATTCTTTCATATTATAAAAATTATTAGTGTTAAGCCAATTATACCAGTCTCTTTTTGAATAAGTTGGTATTAAGTACTTTTATATCTTCGGACAATTCATTGTAAATTCGGACACACGTCGTCAGACAGTTTTTACCATATTTCGGAATAACACTCTCTCCAATCTATAATTACCCCAAAAAATTTCAGTTGTTCTATTTGAGAGAATTCTATTGAGACCAAGTTTTACTTTGTTATGTTATGATTAATTAAATTGGATATAATTTGATTTCTTTAGATTAATTTTGAAATTATTGTCGTGTAGCC
This sequence comes from Archon apollinus, assembly GCA_018248195.1. Classification (NCBI taxonomy): domain Eukaryota; kingdom Metazoa; phylum Arthropoda; class Insecta; order Lepidoptera; family Papilionidae; genus Archon; species Archon apollinus. The sequence continues at coordinate 11,248 of DWIA01000176.1, forward strand.
ATTTAATTACATTAATAATTGTGTTATTTATTTGTTTTTCATGTTTACTAAATGAATTTATGTTTTTATTAGATGTCACAATTACAGAAATGTCATCCGCAAATAAGATACATCTATGATTTGTTGACTTGAGTTATATTACTTATATATAATAAAACAGTTTTGGTCTTAGAATGCTACCTTACGGATTACCATGTTTGTTTTCTGTGTAATCAGACGAGAAATAAACGATTTCGTTTTGTACCATTTTATTGATTTCAACACATTGTCGTCGGTTTAGTTAAATAAGATGATATCCATTGTACTGCTGGTACTCTTATTCCAATCGTTTGTAATTTTTATAACAGTAGCATACTGTTACTATGACTAAAAAGTGAAAAGCTTTTATTAAATCAAAGAAAAGTCCTGTTATCAAATTATTATTATTTATACTTGTCAGTATTGTACTTACAAGATTGAATGTAGCTAGTTTTGTAGATTTATGTTTATGAAAGCCATACTGGTCACTTTTGACTATATTAAATTTGTTGGAGAAGTTTATTAACCTTTTGTCCATACATTCCTCGGAACACTTTCCATATGATGGGTATTAGAGTCACCGGTCGGTAATTATTTATATTGTCTTTTCTATCTTTTATAATTGTATTTTCCAACTTTTTTTACCAGGAAAGATTCAAAGGGATTAAAAGGGAAGACACAAGCCTTAATAATTTTTGTGTTGATACCGTCGTAACCTTCTGTGGTAGTGTTCTTTAAAGATATAACCACCTTCCTTACCTCATGCTTTGTCATAGGTTTAAGAAATAATGAATTATAAAAGAAAACAGTTAAAAATATCCTGTTGTGTGTTAATTGGTGTCATGCATTAGTCATATCAATAAAAAATCATTTTAAGCTATCGCTGTGTCAGTCGGATTTGTTATATTTATGTTATTTATTATTAATTTATTTATTTATTCATTTGTGACATGGAAGACATACAGCTTAAGACTAAAGAGAGTAACAATGATATACTTTACAGCAAAGGCAATAGTCTTCACCTATTGTTACAGTTTAGCAAAATGTAAAATATGAGCGAACAGACTACACATTCATCAAAAAGTTAAAGGAAATCAAAAACCAATTTAAACATACACATTGTATCAAACTGGCTTAAAGAAGAAAGAAGACTGGCCTTGCCGAAGAAATGCAAAAAAAAGAAGAACTGAAAATGGGTCCAAATCATGCTGTTCACAAAGCTTATTAAAAGTTTTACTCGCACGTACAATGTATGATTTCTGCCTATAATTTGTTGAGGCATACGGCACACTTATGAGTGGATTAAAGTGACGTGACATGCTCGGTACATTGAAAAATATTTTAGCAAGTAGCTGAGGGCTGCCAATGTCGTTGTTTAATTCTGTAATATCATCTAGTTTAATAGTTCTTTTCTTATGATAGATTTCAATGTTGCTCTGCATTTATTGGTACTATTATTTATAAATTTTATATTATTAAATGCAATGTTTAGGTCTTCCTTAGAATATATTTCTGACCATGATAGATTATTAATTCATTATATATATAATATAAATAATATTCGTAAATTCAAGGAATATAATATAT
>DWIA01000177.1:0-12841 GCA_018248195.1 Archon apollinus
TATCGAGTCTTTTGAATAAATTCAGTACTTTAGACGTGATGCGTTCACAAACAAACAGACAGACAGACAGACAGACAGACATTTCTAAAAATGATAAAAACGTGTTTGGTTACTAATTTTTAACCTCCCTCAATCATTTATTTCACAAAATTTTGAAATTTACAGACACGTGAAATTTACAATTTTATTATATGTATAGAGTATAGATATAGATAAGGGGACTTTTCTTTTTTATACACTAATCAGCTAGTGCTTAACTACGATCCCACCTGATGGTAAGCGGTGATGTAGCTTTAGGTGGTAAACGCACTAGCTTAGTAAGATCCTATTCACTCTTCTTTTGTAATCGGACGGAAAGACTGCTGCAGGCAAATTATTCCAGTCCTTTGGTGAACGCATTATGAATTACGAAGAAAAACACTTCGTCTGAATCCCAGGTATATCCACAGCAAAAGTATGAAAACCCGCCGTGCGTCTAGTTCTTTCGAACACTCTCCAAAATGTAGGGCTGTAGAACACTGAGAGACTGGCCACCTTATGCCTGTGTTCAAGGCTAGGCAATGTCAATACAAAATCCGTGTTATTCCACTGAAATAACGTGAAGCATTTGCTGACTTAAAGAATGAGTAACAGTTTTTTCAAAAATCTTACCGAAAACGCAGAGTTTAGAGATAGGCCTATAGTTTTTGACGTCATGTTTATCGCCACCTTTCGGTATTGGTGTTATAAGAGCTTTCTTCCAAATGCTGGGGAAGCACCCCTCTGAAAGGGATTTCCTATATATAAGGCTAAGTGGGATTGAAAACTCCTTGTAAAGCCCACTGATTAAAATTGGGTGCACCATTGTCAAATCCTGCACCCTTTTTAACATCCAATTTTTTCGATCAACTTTAAAACATTCGATTCGGTAATTTCTACTGTGGATATGCTAACTAAGGAAGATGTAGATCTTATTAGAAATGTGCAAATTTTGATAAGAATAATTGCGAGGGATAAACGTCGAGTTAAAGTAATCATTAAACATATTGCAAATGGTTTCAGCGTCTTTTAATGACTGGTTGATTCAGCGATGAGGCAAAGTTCCTCGCTTCCCTTCCAATGTGGTCAGTTCTCAGGTATGGGAACAGCCAGTTCAGGTAACAGGCCTTAAAGATCCCCAGAAATACTAGTTATGCAGAGAGGTAGGTATGTTCAAATAACCGAGTTGTGTCCTGGTCATCGCTGTGCGATCGATAGGCACAGGCGTAAAGAATATTATCGGTACCTTTGTCTACCTTTGTTTTTTGGTAGTTGGCGGGGTGGTTGGCGGGGCAGCGGGGTTTTTCATGAGTAGCTAATTCACTAATTGGGCTCCCTACTACCTGCGGTGGGCCAGCAGAACACCATGCTTCGGATCCCGCTACCTTCCGCAATCAAGCACATGAAATTGTGCAGGTCATCGCTATAGGTATGACATATTAGGTATAGGTGTAACATTCACTTTAGACGTGATCTTCGTCTTGTCCATGTTCACCTTAAAACTTAAACGGTTGGAAATTACGGTTTTTAAATTACTTTAACGTTTGGAATTCTGCCATAATGACTATTTCTTCGGCAAATCGAAGGTGAGTGATGTATTCGCATTTGATCTTAATACCATATCCGTCATCTTCCAATGCAGCGGTGAAGACTTTCGGGGATATTAGATCGCCCTGTCTTACACTTTCCTGCAATTGGATCGGTTTTGTAATCTGGTTTTGCATTCAGATACCGAAGCTTTTTGCTTAACATTACTTTGACACTATGACAGTCAATTTGGCTTCGATGAAGTGACTGTAGTGAACCTAAGCCAGACATAGCGATAGACTGTACTCTTCGGTTTTCTGTACAATCTGGCGAAAGGTATATATATTGTCTATGGTACTAAATATGGTTTCGGAAAGCGTTACCCTGTTACAATGGTTGAAGGGGGAACCCATTCGGCACAGGTTACCCTTTAATAGAATAATCCACAAGTAATGGGTTTTTGATAACAATATTAAGCAAATCCTATCGAAAACCCTTTGAACGGCTAACCAAAACGAAAGGATTTTGAAGAGGTTATCTATTGAAGCAGCTTAACGTAACAAAGTGTAACCAATATGGAGTAGGTTGTTAAACAATTCTTTAAAAAAGCCCTATCGACAACCTCTTCAACAGGTAACCAAAATGGCCCCTGATCGAAACATTGAGAAGCACACGAAAATAGAATAATCTATATTGAATAAAAAAAACATTGTTGTAATATAGTATCATAGTTTCAAAATAAATTATAACTGGCTAGTGTCACACAAAAAACTGTTCTAAAGTAGAATAAATATATCGTTCGAATAATCTGTACGACAATATACTAAAATTACAGTATGCCTCGAAATCAATATTTTTTAAAAATTTACAATGGCAGATGAGATTATAATATTATCTTGGCATGTAACGTATGAACACTAACATATTCTCCGGCTAATGGTTTCTTATATTTACGCGAATATCACTCATTTAATAAAACGTTTTATTAATGGAGAATAAAAGAAACAAAATACTCAATACTAACAATTATTTAATTTACATAATAAATCTCTGAGATATATATCTATGATATCTCTAGGGATATGAGACTAGAAGTCAACTTCCCATGTTTTCCTAAAAAGGCTGTTAAACCATATTCATTGTTATGAAAACAATTTAAAACATATAATTAAATGTACATAAAAGCAGACAAATAACCATTTTTGAATTAATAAAGGCATTATCACAGATTAGCTGCAATAAGGCACTTGATTTACATCAAAAGCAATATCAAATCCAATAGCAAACAGAAAAAAATTAACACACACCAACTGCAAAACTTAAGTACAATTGATTTAAAAAATATACAACATCTATATGCAACTGGCATGCAAGTAAAATTCTAAGCTATTGTAACAAAATTTCACAACTAAATGTTTGTTCTTTCACTCGCCATTGAACAGTACATTCTTTAAAATGAAACAATACCGTAAAATCATTATTATTAGTCATAATGTTATGCTTCTTAAATATTTAATAGAACATAATAATGGCTTTTAATTAAAAATAACTAACATATTATATCATAACTACATCACTTCCAAATAAAAATTATAAACGTTTTATGATAATGCTGTGCTAAAAACACAGAAAATCTTTTAATAGTATTACGGTATAACTTCTACTCGGAAGCAATAACTTCTTAAATACAAGAAAATGAAAAAAACAATTAAAATTCTCCTTTGAATGTTGCATAATAAATTTAGTGACACAGGAAGACAATTAGACTTTTCAAATTAATGAATATTTGTAGTATCACATATAATATTATTACAATTCATATTTATAATATTTAAACCTATCTATATATATTATAATGACAAATATTATTTTCATAAATACGTAAATGCGACCGTAAAGATATTTTTTTTTAATTTCTTACTTTTTTGTTTCCTTCTTACTAAATATTACAATTTTAAATAGCCTTTCACAATTTGCATGTTTTACGTTAAAGTACCTTTCCTTTACATTTGTTAAATTTATTTATGTTCTGACATTTATCGTGAAGTAATCCCAGTTTTCGAAACAACCTGTATAAACAGTAGGAATGACAAGAAATTTCCAACACGTTTCACGTGAAAACTAAAATAAGCCTTATTCATATAATTTTATATTAAAATCAACATAACTTTAATGTCATAAAAATAGAATAAGGATTGTGGTTGATGTTTGGCAAAAGTAATGAAGCTAATTAATTAGAAATTTTATATTATTTGAAACATAGTCTGTTTCAATATTTTTGTGAAAATTTTGTAATTATAAAAAAAAGTTTATAGATGGAAAGACACTGAGATTTTTTGTAAATTGATGTTTGTATATTTAAATTTAAACATAAAAAATATAATGATTTATTATACTTACGCGAATGAATAAAACAAGATTTACGGCTTTCAATGCCTTTTATTTTCCGGGAGGCCACATTAAGTATTACATCAGAAGATCTAACACCTCAGTTCCCTGTGACCATGGATTCTGTAAATTTCGTATAATTCTATTTAAATATATATATATGCTTATGCTTATTATTTCATGCATATCAAAATGTATGTGTTCGAATTTTTGTACAAACCTTACTACTGTAAATACATTTGATGCCCATAGTTGCACTACATACTTTTACAAGTACCAAGGGCAAACATATTTTGGCAATTTTATACAATGGTAATTGAATGATTCAAAATATAGATAGTTGAGAATCAAATCTATATTTGGAATACATTTTCCACTTTTAAACGGAGAGTTTAATTTTCATAACCAGTACTTTTATCAAATTTTCAAAACAAAACAAACCTTCAACATATTACCTTATGTAATTTATTATGAAAAATATTTTATATTTGCTTATCCAATATGAAATGAAAATTGTATGCTTTAACTTAATAAATTTATTAACATAATGCTTTTCAAAGATATTTTGTTAATTACCTTGTTTGTTAATTATTTAACCTAGGTATATTTGTTGGTTTGATCACAAACAGTTACGAATTTTATTCCGTACATTTAAAAAAGTGAAATAAACAAAAAGTAAAATCAAAGAAAGTTATTCTTTTTTTCCTTTTTTCTATAGAATAATACAATAAAACAAAAATAACTTACAAGTAGTAATATAGGCACCAAGAAACAATAAAAAGTATTGGCCACAAATAATATGTACAAACATATGCTAACACTATGGGAATTACCATAAATTTAATACAAACTCGGGACGTATTTTTTATACACCAAAGAATGATCACTAAAATGTTTCCGAAATTGTAAATAATAAAATCAAAGGATGAAGTAATTTCGCGTATCTGTTATTATGTTAGAGTATAACCACTAAATAATTGTATCAAAAAAATACAAGAACATACTAATTAAAATGCTTTTTAGGATTATGCATTCTGCAACTAATGCTACGTATGCATTGAAACCAAAAGAGGATAATTCTAGATGTATTGTGAACTGATATGTTAGTGCATATAAAAATAATATTATTTACACTTTATTACTAAACAGCACCATTAACAAAAATTTCACTGATAACTACCGCAGACGTGCAAGTGTGGCGGTTTCATACGAATTGCATTATTAATCACGAGATGCTATATACAAAGCAACATTTTCTTAAGGCGACACAAATTGCAATTACATATAAACTTGTTTAATTTATAACTTACAGTTCTAATTGGTTCATTGAGATACTTCACGATTTAATTGACTCACAGATCAAGTGGACTATGGCCAAGGGACCCATTAGAAAAAAAATTAAGCTATGACTAAACACTAGTAATGGCAGAAATGAACAAAATTACTTCTAAAACCTAAACTTTCTCCCAACTTCAGATATTATTAAAACTCAAATACCATAAGGAAATCTTCAAGGTAACTTCAGTTTAAAAACAATAATTTTAAAAATTTATGTGCAAATTTTCAAACTGAAATCTTTCAAAAATAGATAAAAAGTACGAAACAGGACCGCAATTTTTTAAAAAACAAGGTTTGATTCCTGTCTAATATTATCTGAAGGGACAAAAAATCTTATAGTTGCCAATTTTGCCAAATTATAATTTGCTTCAGGCATACATGAAACAACCGCTGAAACAACGTATCATACTCGTAGGAGAACAACACCAACAATTCGCTAAACTTAACTCTCACTCATTATCTCAATCAACTCATTATCGTAATAAATGCTAAAAAATCTCTTGTAAATTGAGCAAGTAACGTTGCTAGGGTTAAAGTGGCAGCAGGGTAACGTCAGTGGCCGACGTCACTTCGCTGCTGAACCGTATTTATAGTTTGTACAACGTTGATGATGAATGAGGAACCGCCATGGCCGGGTGCTGATCCGCTGCCGCCTTCGCCGCACACAAAAGACGGTTCTCCGTTGCCACGATTCCCATTGTTGTTAGGATCCTGTGAGTGTTTTCGAACATTAAAATATGATTAAATACGTATCTAGTACGTGGGCACGCAAGTTATGTAGTTATGGAAGCCGTAAACATAACGTGTCCACGATTGTACATAAACGAGGTGTTTCGTAAATTCGTAATGTAACATTAGATAATCACAACGGCGATGGTTAAATGACAAAATTGAATACTATAAATTTCCATAAAAACCTTTAAAATTGTTTTATGTGTAATGTAAACTTTACGCAACCTTAACTAACAAAACACGTTTTCTATTCCATTTAGTTTATGTTACCCTAGTCAAAGTCAAATAAATCGGCATCATACATCATACAAACAGATTTACTTCGTTATACCTCGATCAGCTGTAAAACAGGATTGACATGAGTTTTAAGCAAATTCTTTAAGTCCTCATATCTCCCACGGTATCACGCTACGAAGTTCATTATATTTCTTTTGCATATACACATCGGCCCTAAGCCTAGCCTGCCTGAATGTATTGGACATTTTGATACACCTCATATATGCGTGTACTTATTTTTATATGAGCGTATATGTGCGTGTTAACGTATACGAGCGCGTAAACGTATACGTGCGGGTTAACGGACACGTGCGTGTTAACGCATACGTGCGTGTTAACATACACGTGCGAATTAACGTATACTTGCGTGTTTACGTGTACGTGCGTGTTAACGTACACGTGCCTGTTAACGTACACGTGAGTGTTAACGTCTCCGTGCGTGATAACGTATACGTGCGTGTTAACTTACACGTGCGTGTTAACTTACACGTGCGTGTTAACGTATACGTGCATGCTAACGTATAAGTGCGTGCGTATGAATACATGTGTGCTAGCGTGTATATATATATATAAGTGCTTGTTTTTAAGTGTGTTAGTGCAAGAGTGTAGTCGAGCGTAGGTACCTGCCGCGCGTAGGGCTGCGGCGCGCGCACTAGCGTGGTGGTGCGCGCGGCGGCCAGCAGCGCCGGCAGCTCCCCGCCGCCCGCGCCGCTGCCCTCCCCGCCCGCGCCCGTGCCCGTGCCCGCGCCCGCCGAGACACTGCTACAATACGAAATAACGAATTTCAGTTTTTTCATTGAGGTAATGTGTACTAAATCCAGCGGAGATAAAACTTCATACAATAATAATTATTATATAATTTGTAAACTACTACTACTCCGACTAAGCTTGAAAGTTTGTACTAAGAGATGGTTCAACGCTTCCCCTGTCCTCCGCAACCGAGTGGGGGAAGAGGAGTGCAGGTGCTTTGTTGTCTCTCGCCCTGTCCTCATCGACTTTTGTGAGACGCACCATAGATGCAGCAGTGTTAGGGCCGCGGGGGAAGACGAGTAATTGTATTACGTTGCGCCACTCTCCCTACCCTCCGCGGCCGAAGTGTGGTAGGCGGCGGAGTCACAGACCAGATTCGTTGTAAGAGCCAGGAAGGCTGGTGCTTTCCAATGCATGTTTATTGGCCCCGTGGCCTTCGCGTGGCGGACTTGAGGGCCTAGGCCTAGTTGGGCCGTGACTAACCTTCGTGTGCGCAACGGACCCCATTGCGCACACAAAGGTTACGCCGTGTTGTAAGGCGCGGCGTGTGATCCGGCGCGCCAGGAAGAAGAGAGGGAAGGAGCTGTCCTCAAAAGGAGTTGAATCACGACAATAGTCGGATGAGGGGCTCCATCTTGCAATGGCATGATTTGTAGTAACCTAAACAATTAGGCTATTGGTGCTTAAATTATTAAACATTATTTTCCCGTGGGACACTGGCTAGATTTGGGCCTATATTTCAGGACAGCAGGCCTCCGCCGTCTGGTAGATTAAAGTGATGTTGCGTAAATGCCAGAGATGCTAAGGTTGGCAGGCGAGTAGGCATTTGTGGCTACTATGGTAAGATGTTACCGGCCATCCTGTTGTTTATAATTAACACTTACATGGCGTTAATGTCGCTGTGGTCGGCGTTTTCCGAAGGCGTCCACGTGCTCTCCATGGTGTCCTCGTCGTGATCCGTCAGCTCTGGATCCTTCACGCTTTTTATTACAGCAGTTTCGTAGCTAAACAATAAAATCACCTGATCATAAAAAAATACACAAGTATTGGTAGTGTTCGTAACGGTGTATAATAAAAACTATAATAACTTAAAAAAATAAAGTAACAGCGTATAAATATCCCACTGCTGGGCACAAGATTCGTCTAATTTTTGAGAATGATTTGGAGTTGGGCTCGGCTTCCCAGCTCCAGCTCCGCCACGCAGCTCACGTCATTCAGACTTCACATGTCCTCGAAATATTTTTATTTCTCAAACTTGGAGGCTTCCTTACGATGTTTTCCTTCACCACTGAGCACGTGGTAAATCAGTACTAAAAATGGCAGAATCAATTTTAGAGGTGCCGCCACCGGGTCACTCGCGTATTATGCAATTTGATAAAGTATCACTCATTTTACCAATTGTTATGTCAATTAGTATTTACTATACTTAGAATTACTTATAAATTTTAATGCATGCTACTTTAATAATACTAGTACTGTAGTAACAATATTCCGACGAACGCGTGGCGTTGTGTTCGATGTACTTGACTACGCAGGAGATCGTGGGTACGAATCCAAGTCGGAGGCAATATTTGCGCTCGTCACTCTGAGACTTTGATTCCAAGTCTTTAGTAATTACGCTAGCTATAAGGGCCCTTCAAATTAAAACACAGTGATGTTGCCTGCATAGAAATCCTTCCACCAGTAATGATGATGACGGTGATGAAAGTGATGATGATAGATGCGATGATGTAGGTAAAGTGGCGTGAGGTGGAGAGTTACCCGGGCGGGCGCACGTAGGCCGGGTTGTGGTAGACGCGCGCCGCCTGGCTGCCGGCGGACTCGCGCGCCTCCCACACGCGCCCCGACGGAGCGCGCTTGATGAACGGCAGCGACGACTCTGCACAACACGGACATACACATTAAATTCATTTTTTATGGAATAAAGTGACGAGAGAAGCAACGCCCTTAGGGCAAGTGCAACGTCTGCCCATAACAAATGCCGCGTCACCTAGAATTTCTGTGTGGCACCACACTGCGCTCGTGACCCTGAGGCATCAGTTCTTTAGTCTCATATGCCCAGCGTAACACTAGCAGTCAGTGTCCTTCAAACAGTAACGCAGTTATTACTACTACTGCTTCACGGCAGAATGTCTTGCTGACGGATTCCTACACAGGAATCTTACCACCAGTAAAGTTATTATAAAGCCCTGTTTACTTATTGAAATGAAACTTATTTAGTAGACGGTAGAGAAAAATTGGTTAAGGTTATGATGTGACGAAAGAAATGGTGACAGATTTGACGTCATCTAAGCCTTAATTATAATTTTAAAGTGGACGCCATTTTGAAATTCTTTGCTATTATACGAATATCTGGGTGTTATAAGCAATCCCACAAATGGAAACTGTTGTGAAAATTGTAAAAAGTCGACGTCATTTTTATTTTTGCTCTTGACTATGGACCGTAGAGATCAATAGCACTGTGTATCAAAAAAGTGTCCCTCAAACAGCATTAAATTAAGGTGGCGATAGTGTACCAAAAGTGTAAACATTAAAGAAAGCGCTAAAAGTTGTAAGAGTAAAAAGGTAAAAGTAAAAGCCATAGACGTTTAACTTCTTGTGCGTGTACACACTGATACACGAACCACTTTTTATATATATCGAAAGACACGCCTACAGTAGACATTATGTTTTGCGCAGACATTTTATAACCTCGTCCATGTCTATTGTCTACTAATAGGGAGGTTTTGGTTACTAATAGAGGGTGGAGGTTAAGAGGAAAGACTCTCATAGTTTTTTAACTGAAACAGTGTCTTCAAAATACACAGAATAAGGGTTTCAAAAAATTAAAGAAATGGTGCTATTGCCAAAAAAAAATCAATATTAGATAAAATGAAGTATGCTAAAGGAAATTACTAAAATATTGTAGTAGTATCAAATAGAGATGTCAAATGTTTGTCATGGTCTAGTTTCAAAAAACTATTCCAGTTATATAAACTTTTGTCTATGCCATAAAGTATTTATTACTTGTTACACATTTAAATAACAAAAACAGTACATTAAAAATAACACGACCTGAACAATAACATGTTCACCTCTAACAAGCGTTAGCAGTACTTGCCAGATTGTGACTTATATAGTTTATATAATTAATTAAAATTTTAAATCTAATGCTAATGCTAAGACGGGGTAACAAATCTTGTTTTTGCAGATTGAGTATATTGAATATGTATACAACACCATGAGACAGACAAGAAAAAAAATTCTTTACCGCTTTACGTGTAGGAGGAGGTAACCCTAACAATGTTTAAGATTTTATTTTACCATTTTGTCGGCGTGATTATTATACGACGACTGCGTGGCTTAGTGTTCAGAGTACTTGACATCTACGCCGCGAGTCCTAGGTTTGAATTCATGTCGGAGTCAACATTTGTGCAAAAACACAAATTGTTGGTTTTCGGGTTCGGTTGTGTTGTGCATGTGGAATGTATGTCTGTAAAACGCATCCACGATACAGGAGACATCCTAGTGAGGGTCTTTGTTTAAAAAAAAGATACAATATGTATATAAATATAATACCCATGCCAAATTACAGCTTTCAGTACTAAGAGCTAATCCGTAGACGGACAGACGCACATGGTACAACTATAAGGGTTCCTTGTTGATTACGGAACCCTAAAAAGTACAAGCTTGATACAGATACAGTATATCTCTCACATTTCTTAATTATTAACGCTTCATGCGACGTCGTCGGATGGTACATTAAGATAATAATAACAAGTCATTGAAAAGGCATCTCCACACCAACTCCATCTCTGAACAAAGCACACTGAATCATCTTCACCACAAAAAATCCAATGACGTAACTATATAAAAACAGCAACAGTGAACAACGTGATCGATTGTCTCCACCGTAATACTTTTGATATTCTATAAAAGACACCCACGGGAAAACGAGCATTATTTAATGTATAGAGTCCATCCGTCTATATATCCATACTAGCTAACTGACCCGACTTCGCACGGAAGTTATTGTTATGTTAAAGTCTATATAGAGAAAAATAGCATCAGTCCGTTTTTTTCCACATTAAAAAAGAATACTATGAATGTTATTAAAATTTAACATTACTAATATGCTGCAACTAAGCTTAAAAGCTTGTGCTACGATGTGGTTTACGACAATAGTCTAATGGCGGTCTCGATCCTGCGACAGCATGTTTCGAAGTCCGTACCCTAAAACTAGGCTATTGGCGATTAAAATGTTCATAGAATCCGTTCTTAGTGAATGTCTTTGGGGAAAGGAATGAGTTTAAGTCAATAGGGCTTGTAGTTTCATGTCTACTGTACACACTCGCCGAGACATCACGAGAGAGGCCTAGAGCGAGTGTCTACATAGCGCTCTCGTCTCGCCTTGCTCTCTCTCGTCTCGCCTCGCCACTTCTCGGTTTTTGTGCCCGAGTCAAAGGGTCTCATTAGGTCGTTATGTGAACGGAGTCCGCAGTTCAACTAATACAATGAGTGTGTACACGGTAGGCCTGCCCGAGAGCCTTGAAAGCACCAAAAGATCGAGGCTCCAGGCGAGGGGCTCCCGACGAGTGTGTACAGCCGGCATCAGAGGTATCGTAAAGATTTACGAGACAACAGAGTTTTTCGAAACTGTTATTCCGCCATGTCCCGAAAGCTATAAGATTTTGGACATATTTCTCTGTCGTCTCGACAGGACCGCGTGGACTAGTGGATAGAGTACCTGACCTATACGCCGCTGGTCTTGGATTCGAATCCAAGCCGGGACTAATATTTGTGCAAAAACAAATCGTTGGTTTGTTATTGGTTGTGTTGTGCATGTCGAAATTATGTCTGTAAAACGCACTTACAATACAGGAGACATCCACTAGTATAGGGAATTATTTTTTTAAATATATTGCAGTGGGCTCACCTTCATCTCGGGGCTGGTAGTGCGGGTCGTCAGCGGGAGGGGAGGCGGAAGGGGGCGGCAGCGGCGAGGGCGCGGCGGGCACGGCGCTGTACAACGCGTTGTACGGCGGCGGCTGCTCCGGAGCCGTCGCGGGCACTGCGCTTCGCTCGCACCGCGACTGCATGGACGTGCTGGTGGCTGGAACAATCGGAACCTTTTATTTACGCCGAGTTAAGACAATGTTAGAGAATCCATTACAACCGAATCATGAGCCGTGGTGAAGTACATACGCTCGGAACATACGCTTTTAGAAAAATTAGGTGCCAACTGACGCCCAATTCCTTTATTCTCAAAACGAGTCGTTTTCCTTAAAATCCGTGAACTGTCTACGAATAGTTAGCTAATCACGTTTCTTAAACCAAGGGACGTTCGTTACCGTCAGCTAACGACTAATCGAATGTAAGAAACGAACTGTCCGTTGAATACAGGAACCGGGCATAAATGAACTTACTTCGCATTCTGGAATGAAGCTGTGCGTAAGCACCACTCGCAGCTACATTCTTTCAGTCGCTTATCTTAGCCTTCGTCACATGGCGGAACAACCATCTTAAATATGCCATACCTTAAAGATTGTGAACGGACCGATCACCAATTCCATTGCCGAGCATATAAGGGTGGACCTTCAAATCCAGACAGACCCGTGACGGGCAGCAGCGTCTCAGGTGTGAGACATCTGATGCTGCGATCACCAATTCGCCTGCCAAGCGTGGTGATTGTGACAAATACTCCCATCTTGGGGGAGGCCTATGTTTTTTTTTATTGGAAAAAGTGACGAAACGAACAAAACGTTCACCTGGTGGTAAGTGCAACGTCTGCCCAGAACAGATGTTGTGTCACCCAGAAAGATTCTGTGTGACA
>DWIA01000178.1:0-12839 GCA_018248195.1 Archon apollinus
TAAAATATGAAAACATTGTGGAATTATTAAGTACTCCATGTGGTGGCGGAATAAAAAATCTGCCACCCCATTTCGTCCCGTGAGTGTAGTAAGAGTTGACTAAGGGTAACGTCAGGATAATCTCATGGTAATTTGTCTCTCAGGTTTTGAGATTATGTGTGCACAATGTTGTCATATTGTTTCTACGTAATTTGATTACGTATTTTTTTTAAAAACTTACAACGTAAGAATAATCTGAGAACAGTTAAGTTTTTCCAATGTGATTTAGGCAAAAGCGCAGAATAGATAAGATTTTCAATCTCAAATAAGCCGTTTTATGCGGCATCAGTGTAAAAAATACCCCCTTTGTCCCACAAACTTGTGCGTGTGAGTGTGATTGTTAGGCGTGAAAAACAGTAACGCTTACTTATCTTAACCGCACTAGATGTAACGCTCTTGCGATAATAATAACGCAAGTCAGGCGGATACGAGTGTTATTTCATAATTGTCAAAAGTGAAAGAAGTATTTGTCAGTATGAACGCAAAGTCTTTGTGTTTTTAGATATATAAAATATATTAATTTTGTTTATTTTAAAGACAAGCACCATGTTATTACATGTAATTGGATAAAGTGATGAAACGAGCAAAACGTTCACCTGATGATAAGTGCAACGTCTGCCCGTCACCACCTAGACGGATTCCTGCATAGGAATCCTACCACCATTTGTGTGGCTAAAATTTGACTTCATCTTCTTCAACAGCCTATAAAAGGCCGGTCCCATATTGGTATCAGATGGTTCGATATAATACTAATATTAATAAACACATTAAATTTACTACTAAATATGCGCCTCACCCTTAAATGACCACAAACCACGGTGTAAAGCTTTTCGCATCCACTGACATTGCATAAAACTATCTCCTTCTCCTATCTCCATCTATCTGCACATCTCGGATCTAGACAGTATCTAGATAATATATGGATGTGACTGTTAAATGGGTATAACCTTTTTCTTACTCGAGGGCCTCCTGCTCGCGAGTCTCTTTCGACGACGCTGGCAAAGCCGCCGGGCTAACAGCATACTACACATTGAAAAAAAAAATCTACATCCAAGATGTTGATTGGTTGTTACCGCCCCGGAATTGAGTGTTCGGTTCCCTTCATTTTTGGAACGCAGCAACGTTGTCCTGCTATTTTAAGCTGGTCTCCTCCCGTCAAGTACCCTTGCGTACAAAAAGTTAATTTATTATTTTCTATTGTTACAGCTACGACCGCGATCAACCGTTTACTTTCCAAATCGGCGTAGGTCAGGTGATCAAAGGCTGGGACCAAGGATTACTGGACATGTGTGTCGGTGAGTTGAATTTCTTACTTATAATGACAAATGATGACAATGACCCTCTGGCAGAGTCTCGACCCCGGCGACAGCTGGCAACTGCGCAGGGTGTATAATAGTGCCATAAATGTATACACCAACAAACGAGGCACTCACTTGTTCCAACCTACCCGCACACAAGATAACGATCTTGCGATAAGATCGGCGACAGGCTAGGATACAGTGTCAGGGATATAGGAACAGTCACTACACTACCAGACCCGAAAACCAACACTGTGCACAGATGTTGACTTCGGCTAAGATTCTAACCTAGATCCCGCGACTTAAAAATCCGATAGTCAGACCACTAAGCCACGCGGTTGTCTCAATATACAGCATATCGATCAATACCTGTATTTAACGTCTTTAAAAAAATCTTCAGCGTCTATTATAAATTAAAAAAAGCATATAAAATTATAAAAAAGTAATATGAAATCTACCTATACACGTAATCATATCAATTTAATACTGAAGAGACATAAATATATATCACTACGGGCTTTGCTTAATCGTCACGTCAGCGTGCGCAATAAAGCTTGGGAGAGAAGTAAATCTGCCAGTGTCCGTATTTCCAGACCAATACCATATTGATATATTCTAAGAGTGACTAGGCCTGATCTAGAAGATAGGTTAAATCGTTCACTATATTTGGCCTCAGCACTGCCTTACACCACTTTGTTCACAAATTTTGCCTTATATGGTAAACCAAAATATAAATCAAGGTTTTTCCTGCACTTAGAATAAATTGCACCAAATATAATTCAATGTGTGAATCGAACTCGCGATCCATGAGGCAAAAGTCAGTCAGTTAACCACTGCAGCACCGTACCGGCATTTTCCATAACTATAAAACTCATAAGAAAACCTGAAATTATTAAAATATCGCAATATAAATGTTATAATATAACAGAAATCGATCAAATACACTCTTGTAATTAAAACCTTGTTCAAATGCTAATACTTTCGGTACATTAACCGCAAGGGGATAATAAAACATTTTTTTTAAATGCGACGATAAAAGTCGTTAAAGAAAAAAGTTATATCGACTTTTTGATAATCAAAAATATTCGTCTGCCCGCCTGATCCATTTAAACAGAAACCCCGTAAGCTAAGGCTAAGTTAGTTGGTCAGAATACAAATAATACCACCTACCGTGAGTGTTTTCAGCGAATTGGAAGGTATATACTTAACCTTCTTCTTCCGTGTAGAACATAACGGAAAGACTTATTAGTATGAGTAGTCTAAAGGCATTTCGAAGGGTCAATAGCCTAATGGCTTAGGGTTCGGGGTCTTCCGCCGCTTCAGACTCACCAAAATACTATTTATATATTAATTTGTAGGATCGATATCCGAAATTTTATCGCAAATAATATGATATTAAAAAAAACTATCCTAATATTGCTGCATTTATTTTTGGTTTTACAGACAATGGTTGAGTTAATAAAGTTGTTTCACCGTTATTTCAATAATATTAAAAAAAAAACTATTTAAAATTCGAATTACAAATCCACTTAATCCAATTTATGTTCATAACGAAAATATAATTAGCATGGCTTGTGTAACTTGGGAGAACTGTAGAACGTAGATAAACATTAAAATCTCTATTTAAAGAGTTACAATTCTTGTCGTGCCGTGTGTGCGACATGTGAAGGATTTTTATACAAAGCACATACTAAATGAACACTTTAATAAGACAAAAATAAAAGCTGTAACGTATTTTCCGTAACAAATATTTTCTTCCACAATTTCTAAAACGTTTACGAGAGTTAATACAAAATTTATTACACTATTAATAATTCCTATAAAAATATTTATTGGATAAATTAACTCCCAAACTGGGCATGACGATTCACTCCGTGAGAACATTCATTAAATGTCTTTTTAAATGTTACAGGCGAAAAGCGTAAATTGACCATCCCGTCATCACTGGGCTACGGTGAACGCGGGGCCGGCAATGTTATCCCCCCACATGCCACTCTTCATTTTGAAGTAGAGCTGATCAACATTGGCGACTCTCCGCCAACCACCAACGTGTTCAAAGAAATCGACGCCGACAAGGATAACTTATTATCCCGCGAAGAAGTGAGTATAGAGTTAGCGTTCCAAGCAATGGACACAGATGGCGACAAAGAGCTGTCGCGCGAGGAGGTCAGTCCTGGGTAGCTTCTCTGGTGGAGGACTAATACAGACGTTCAAACTTTCGAAGCTTAACTCTATTAAAAATATTATTTCAATCTTCTGGATATCTTTCCGCCGGCTCCTTTTTATTTATTCCTGTATGTATAGTATTATACCTACTCCTTTTTCAACATTATTTATAACCTAGAATTTATTTTATGGTTTTTTACATATGTTTTGTGTATTAACCACAACCTTAATTGTATGGGTAAAAATGAAGTATTCCCACACATTGTTATATTTCCTTAGTGATTACATTTTTATTCTATGTAGATGTAGTTCTGTTGTAATCATTACATAACATAACATATATTCTTTGTATGAACAGTAAAGTGTATAGTAGCATGTCGGAAAACTAATTAACATTGTTTTTAAATATCGATGTTTTCTTATATTACCACAATTGTAATTCTATAACTAGTATATTCAGTTTATAACCAACATTAAATCTGCTTTAATTCCCTTGACATTTCAATGCATTTAGCCGCAAGTAATCTATTTAATAGCCTTTGGGACTTCGCTCTTACTTCCCACTAAACTGCCACTAAGACGTACGAACTAGGAAAACGTATCATTAAATGTGTGTAAACAAAAGATAAAATTACATATAAAAAAAATGGCATTTCAGTTTTGTAATTATTTACTATACTGTTCACTTACTAGGACTTTAAAGACATTTTTACCTCTAGACATAAATAATCGAAATCCATTAAGTATATAAGGCATTTTTCAAGCAGGAATTATACAGCAAATGTAACTTAAGCGTAATGGCGTATTTTAAACGTGATTTCTGATTCTCAAGCGGCACTGTATTAAATTGCATACAGCGGTCATTATAAGACTGGGAAGCTGAAATCATCAATAACATATTAATATTATTTTTGAATTAAGAAGTAGGAAACTTTATCTTATTATATCACTTGCTTTTTGTCCACCAGGTAAGCGATTACTTGAAAAAGCAGATGGTGCCTGCTGACGGTGCTGAAATGAGTGAGGATATTAAACAAATGCTTGAAAGCCACGACAAACTCGTTGAGGAGATTTTCCAACACGAGGACAAAGACAAGAACGGCTTTATCAGCCACGAGGAGTTCTCCGGGCCCAAACACGACGAGCTGTAGGCGTTTCAGATAACTCTTAAAACTGGCCGCTTTCTACCATGAGCTATAAAGGCCATAATAAAAACATCTGCAAATCGGAAACGCGGGAAATAAAACTTTTGTAATTCTGCAAGTGTTCTTTATAATTTTATTTTTGATATTGTTCAAATATTTGTTTCATTTTGTAAACTGAATCTTTTGTAATTAAAAATAAATTAATCGTAAATTATAACAAAAGGAGTGGAGGAGTGTGTATTACATCATAAAATTTTGTTGAAGCGTTTGTACTTAGTTTGTCTAAGTTGTTTGCATATCTATAAGTTTGTTATAATATTAAGGTAGATACCATTATATTATGTATATATTAAATATAATACTTATATGTCATGTATGTTCTTACAATTTATTCGGAACTATTCGGAACATTATGGTACTGTAGTATTCCTTCAAGCTATGTTTGTTCGTATCAGAACTCGTAAAAGCCAGATACATGTATCTTTGTCCGTTGTACTATGTAATGTACATCCTTGAAATGGCACGTTTATTATTACAGATTATTTTTGATTTTAAATTTCTTTGATTTATTTATATCGGCGCCATGTTATAGATTAAGGAAGACTGAATTATTATTAATTAATGATTTAAGTGATATGAAATTTTTATAATTTATATCTGGCTTCTTTTATTAATGTAATCAAAAGGAATATTAAGCCTAAATTACAGTATCTGAAAAAAAAAAGAGAATTTTTTGGTGTACTCTGATTTATTTGTGATATACATATATATTCTACACATAAGTAATCTGTAGATGTTGGAACATATCAATAATTTAAAGGGTCCGATTAAATTTGATCATTCCGCCGTGTTTAAATAAAACGTACGTACCAAAATTGCTTTTATTTTCTCTACCTTTAATATTCTCAAATGCAATAAAAGATGTACATATAAACAGCTCATACCCAAATATTTCATGAGTTTCAAATGAGTAGTTGGAACTCAACACAAACTAACAAACCAATACCATCTGCTTTACAGTATCATGTTAAGAGACCACGTAGCGTAGTACGTACGTACGTAGAGTAGTTAGTGTACTTGACTACAACGCGCGGCCGATCCTAGGTTCGAATCCTAGTCGGAGCCAATATTAGTACAAAAACAAATTGTTGGTCTGTTGTAATTATCTCCGTGTCATATTCCTGTATTCTAGACAACCTCCGATATTATTTCATGCAGGTGGTAACAACGGACCGGGGTAGAATAGGTCAAGAGGGTGTCGCAAAGTCTGCGTGTGCACTTGCTGGAGCTATAATATCATCTACGCAGTTGATTTTTTTTAATGAAAAAAGTGACGTCACGAGCAAAACGTTCGCCTGATGGAAAACGCAATATCTTTCCAAATCTCACCTCTCCTTTCCTCACCTCGCCTCTGTCACCTAGAACATTTCAGCACGACATCACACTGCGCTCGTCACCTTGAGACATCAGTTCATTAGTCTCATATGCCCAGTTATTACGCTAAAAAAATCTATCAATTCTTCTTCGTGTTTAACAGCCTATAAAAGTCGACTGCTGGACATAGACCTCTCCTAATTTTGGAGGATTTGCCATAATCGCCACGCTTGATAGGCGGGTTACAGTATCAAACACTTCGCAACTTAGACCCTCTGCTGGCCGTCATTAATTTAGGTCTTTAATAATATAGATGGTTATACCGCTAATAATCGGAGGACCTGCGATTCTCCTGGTACTTCTCTTAGTCGACTTCTACTATACCCACGGAACGAAATGAGCTGGCAGATTCTCTAACGCCGAGACCACACGACGAATCAATTAGATACTGGGTAATAGTCGTGTATCTAGGAGGTTACTGACTGACGAATGTAACGAAACAGCACTCAAATTACTCATATTGAAAATAGGTGATTCAAGTTTTAGGCAGTATGAGTATTGGTGAAATTATAGTAACTATTTTACTTTGGTAAAATTACTTTATACGATTATGACAATAATGCGTTTTGTAGTGACGTAAGAAATTCTTCCCCCTCCCCGCCTCCTCCTCATCCCGTGAGTATGTAAGATTCAGTCTGGAAATTTCTGGAAAAGCCGAAAATTAATCACACTTAAACAAAAGAAAAACAAAGTAGTAAATACATCGGAGATTATACAAGAGAACCGGAATGCTTCAGGTTACTGGAGAAAGATATTTAAATCACAGTGTAAACGTGTTTGTGAATCTGAAGGATTTTGTTATTAGTTCGACCTTTCTCTAATGCGTCGGTCGAAATATTATTTAAAAAAATTAATAAACAATAAAAGAGGCAATCTAAAGTACTAACTAAATAGTAATACTGCTGTTGCATTATTGGCTGTACGTGAAGAAATTAGAACAGCTGGAGGCATCGTTGTATTCCAAGATACTGCTGATATATTAAAACTGGTAAATAAGTTAGCTTAACCTTAGTAAATCCTTTGTCTGCCCGTATTGCGGATTCTGGAATATGTACCGGCAATAGTAGGAATTAAATGGCTTGTTTTACACCGGATGAAGTCGCCGCCTTTGTTAAAAAAATGAAGCGTGGCAAGTCTCCAGGATACGATGGACTGAGTCTGGACCATATTATGAACTCTGGGGACATGGTGTTTCAAGTCTTAGTAACTTTTTATAATTTTTGTATTCATTTAGGTTACTTACCTAAAAACATAATGAAAATCATATCCCAATTTATAAAATAAACGGGCCGATTTCTTTGGGTACAATCCTGGGTAAAATACTGGAAGGATTAATTTACCCTGATCTTAAACTTAATCTTAAATTCCATGATGCGCAGTTTGGTTTTCGTCCAGGGCTTTCAACCGATTTCTCTAGTCTAAAGTCTACGATTTACTATTCTACTTATAGGCATGCATGTTTTTTAGACTTAAGCCGGGCTTTTGATCTAGTTAACTATAGCTTACTTTGGGAGAAGCTTTCCAAGTCTCGTGTGCCATTAAGAACTATTAATCTATTGAGATATTGGTACGAGAAACAAAACAACTACCTAAGTCAAATGGGGTGACAATGTAGCTGGTATGTGGTGTTCGTCAAGGGTGGCTTACTTCTCCAAACCTATTTTACTTATACATTAACGATTTGATCGAGGAGTTGAGAAACAATAAAATAGGTTGTCACATTGATGCGGTGTGCTATAAATAATAATTTAAATTACGCCGATGATATGGTGCTTCTTAGCCCATCGATTAATAAATTTAGAAAACTGTTAGCGATTTGTGAAAGTTATGCAATTCATCATAGTTTGGAATATATTGTCAAAAACCTAGCTGATGAATTTTAATTCAACTAGAGGTGCGAATAGCTTTTCACCGGTACATTTAATGGGAACTTCAATAGTTAGAGTAAAACGTTTTAAGTATTTAGGCCATAACTAGACTGAGGATCTCAGTGATGTGGAGGATGTTGAGAGAGCAGGGTTCTTGCTGTACATTGCGATATGCTCCCCCGCAGTTTTTCGCGCTGCAGAAAAAATGTAAAATTGACATTATTCAAAGTTTTCTGTTAAAATTTTCGTACATGTCAGCTTTGGATTAACTGCACTAAAAAACCGCGAAACAGCAATCAAGTGCTATATAATAATGCAGATCGTATTTTAATGAAACTGGAGCGCATCAGGCATGTTGGCTACCAGGGTTGCTGATTATTTGGCTTTAAGCAGATCTCATGTCGCTGCATATTGGTCAAAATTCACAGTTCTGATAATGAAATCCTTTATTTTGGGTATTCGTGCGTCACGATGAAGACAGTATATCATTCTGAGGTGAATTTTAGGTTTCTTGTCACGGCATTTCTCATTTTAGACCATAGCCCTACTTTGCATAAGGTTAGATACAGACGTATACCTTATTATAAAGCACCGGTAGAAGTAGCACTTTCGAATAATTCATAAACATACTATGTGAATTACGCACGAACGAGCGTTCTTTTGACTTTAGCATACAGGAGCTATTATCCCGGTTACGTATGGGGCGGAAGCGGTTGATTGTCGTCGCGGCCGCTTCCTTCGACTGCTGACCTCCATCGCTCACTAGACACGGTGTTCGTTCATTCACGACTGCTTAAAAATTTAAGACAAGCAGATACTTCAAGAATTTGGTCAATGTTACTATGAATACAACTGAAAAAAAAAATAGTTGTGTCTGTCTGTATGCAACGGATAGTAGCAATGGGACTATCTTTGTTTTGTTGAATTGCTATATCTCCAAAGGACAGTTTGCTTTGGTATGGTGGGTGGTATAGTTACTTGTACTGCTGCATTTCATATTATTCTTAAAGGTTCTAGTGGTAGGACTCCTATGCAGGAATCCGTATGGGTACTTACCACCACAGTGTAAATTATTCTGCTGTCAAGCCGTAGTATGCAAACCTTACTGTTTCGGTCTGAAATTATGGCTAGTGTGATTACTGGCCATATTAGACTTAAGAACTAATGTCTCAGTTTGACTCCGTTCCGTTATACAGAGTATTCTTTTTGCTAGTATTTTTTTTAGCTAACATATGTCGTCGAACATTCTATAAAACAACCTATATTGAGTGTTAATCTGGCTTAAATATAAAAGAAGCTCTTTGTCAAAATGAACTAGATAAGTGTGTCTCAAGCTTCGGGGTTTAACGAACATCCAGATCCACAAACCAAGAATTAGTTTCACAAATATGTGTTCTACCTCCAAAGATATGCTCTGTTTGTCTAATGAGTGAATTATAAGACTTAGGTAGATACCACCGTAATTATTCAGTCGTGAAACAGTAGTATGCAAACATATAGCATACAATATATAGCCTTCTTATAGAGAGTGACGAAGCGAGCAAAACGTTCACCCGATGGTAAGGGTAACGTCTGCCTATAACATATGTTGTGTCACCCAGAACATTTCTGTGAGACAACACACTGCGACCGTCACCCTGAGACAGTGATACGCTAGCTGCCAGTACCCTTCAAACCGAAACACAGTAATATTTGCACACCACTTCTTCACGGCAGAATAACTGACCCTGGGGTGGTACCTACTTAGACGGATTTCTGCGGTGCCACAAAGAATTTTCCAGGGGACAGCGGGTGAATCCGCATTGTTCTGGTGTGGCAGTTACCATCCGGACAACGACCTGCTCGTCATGTCCCTTACATCCATTTGAATATAATTACTGGTCCCAGTGCCCCATAGTCATCATACAGTTTGCCTATTTAATAAAAATAGAAAAAAGACTAACAAAGAAGTCTTGTAAATATCGATACATTAAATTAAATTTTATACAAAAAAAATGGAATGACATAGCAAATTACGTTAAATCATACTCGCTAATAAATAAGGGCACGAAACAAGGTGACAAATTATTACAAGTGCACTTGCTTGAGGGGGCGAACGGACGGCATTATGCAACAGTTCTAAAGAATTGAATACAGAATTAAATGAAACAGTGTTTTGAACGTTTAATAAATGTAAAGTAATTGTTGCAGGCTATCTAAAGCTTCATATTTTTTTTTATCTAAAGCTTAAGGTAGCCATCAACAAAGACGTTCTCCATAGAATATTACAAAGCACGGTCTTGAGTCACCTGCATCGGACATACCACACTGGTGGTTTTTACTGGTAATGGGATTCCTGTGCAGGAATCCGACTAGGTAGGTACAACCACAGGGCCAGTTATTCTGCCCTGAAACAGTGTTTTTTAGAAGTAGAGTAGTAGAACAGTGGGTTCTAGATCGAAGGACGGTAGTATAATTACAGGAACCGTTGTCTTTTTTTTAATTGAATAAAGTAATGAAACGAACAAAACGTTCACCTGGTTGTAAGTGCAACGTCTGCCCATAACAAATGCTATGTCACCCAGAACATTTTTGTGTGGCACCACACTGCGCTCGTCACCTTGAAACATCAGATCTTAAGTCTCATATGCCCAGTGATTACACTAGCCCTCAGTACACTTCGAACCAAAACACGATAATGTTTGTACACTACTTCTTGACGGGAGGATAACTGGTCCTGAGATGGTAACTACCTAGACGGGTTCCTGCATAGGAATCCTACCATCAGTAGTGTGCAAACATTACTGTATTTTAGTTTGAATGGAACTGAGACCTATTGTAACTACTGGGTATTTGAGACTTAAAAACTGATGTCTCAGGGTGACGAGTGCAGTGTGGTGTCAAACAGAAGTGTTCTGGGTGACACAACTTTTGGTATGGGCAGACGTTACGCTTACCATACTTTCAACGATATGCTCGTCCCGTTACTTTATTCTATAAAAAACATACCTTACCTAATATGTACATATATCTTAAAATTTTTTGTAGATTACCGCAATATCTAGTAGGATCATCCTCCACTGTATTTGCTGGTATGAAGTTGCGTGTCGAGAACCTTTACTACACTCTTCATGAAAGAATGATCGCTTAATTCGAACCACAGCGATCAGAATGCTATTTGGTTTTTTTGTGACGGATCAAAATTAAGTAATAAACTTTCACAAATAATGTGACTTGTCTATCAGAAGAGACAAAACATTACAAAACATAAAAACATAAACATCAGAAAGCCCACGAAAGTAAATAAACGAAATTTCATTAAGTGTCGTGTGATGGAGACATGACAAAATCTGCCATCCCATCTCATCCCGTGGTTGTCGTATGAGTTAACAAAGGTAAATGACCGGAATATCTCATGGTTTACGAAGGGTTTCATTCGCCCGACAAGCGTTATAATTACAGCACTTTTTTATAGATGAAAGTGTCAAGCGGATCAACTCGTTCAACTGATGGTAAATGCAAATACCGTGTGACCCAGAACATTTCTGTGTGGCGCGATACTGCGCTCGACACGTAAGACATCAGTTCTTTAGTCTTATATGCCCAGTAATTACACTAGGTATCAGTGCTCTTCAAACAAAAACACAGTAATGTTTGCATACTACTGCTTCCCGGCGTAATGACTGACCTTTCTGTGGCACCTACACAGTCGTACATCTGCATAGGAACCAGTAAGAAATTCTCCCTTCTTTGGAAATGCTATGTCCACCAGAATATTAGCTGCAATTTCTATTGAATTTACCACCAATAGTATTCCGAGGAATTGATTGTATTAATTCCAGAGCTGAATTTTGCCTCATCCATTGCGGAAAAACAAAAAATCCACACCAGCTTGATGGTTGGCAATCCACCATTATGCACTTTTTCAGGAATTTTCTGCCACGCATGACTACTTTATGGTATTTACTGCAGAGAACGCTTTTCGAGACTTACACGACTTAAGAACCTTCAAGAAAAGAGTGCACTCCTTTTGCAAAAGCCAGCATCGCACCCGGAATTCAATTCCGTGCTTATCACTTACCATTAGGTGAGAAGTTTGCTTGTTTGCCTCCTGTTCTATAAAAAAAACTAGGTCAGAAAAAGAAGAAATCTCACATAAATAATTGCTTCGACATTAAACTTATGTATAAACCCTATTCAATCATCACATGAGTATTTTTAATTTCTAATAAAAGTATATTTTTATCCTGATCTACGATTTTCATTTGACAATGATTACTTTATAAAATGCATTCCTCTAGTACAACACCGTCCCATTATCCTGCCGGCGGTGCTAGCAGAGTGCGCGGGCGCAGTCTGCGTGTGCCGCAGTCTCGCGCTGCTCTTCTCGCCATCATTGGACGAATCCGATCACAGGTACATATGTAGATCCACCTAAAATTCATTGGTTTTCAAAATAATAAATAAATTCCTTAAAAATAATTTCCGAAACAGCTAAATCTAAATTACATTCGTGTCGTGTCATATTCGTACGTGAAGCTATATTCTGGAGACTGAGTCTGAACATTTTCTTGATATCTTCATCATCCAGCACTCTAACCAGCTGACTGTCTCTCTCTTTGACATCTTATAGACATGTAAAATCCAAGGGCTATTTTACATATATACATAAAGTCACGTTTCTTTCCAATCGATTCGATAGGGTCGAACGAATTCATGTATAACATTTTCCTCAATATTTTCGAATTATTCCTGTGATTTTTACTATTTGTTTTATATACTTCTGTACCTATTTAATTTAATTTCAATTAAAATTTTAAATAAAAACTTTAAAATAATTTTAATTAAAATTTTAAGTTATAATTTCAACTAAAGCAAAATTATACTACTGGAAAAAAGTGGGTGACCAC
>DWIA01000179.1:0-12835 GCA_018248195.1 Archon apollinus
GTCTATAACAAATGCTGTGTCACCTAAAATATATCTGTATGACACTACACTGCGCTCATCACCTTTTGACATCAGTTCTTAAGACTCATATGCCCAGTAATCCACTAGCTCACACTGCTACTCAAACCGAAACACAGTATTTTTTGCACACTTCTGCTTCGCGGCAGAATAACTGGCACTGCGGTGATACCTGTCTAGGCAGATTCCTGCATAGGAATCCTGCCACTAGTAAAAAGTTTTAAGCTTCTTATATTTTTCACTCAACAAAATTCAAAGTGCCTACCTGTTTATAATCTATCCTGACAACAATATTATCTAAGTAACTGGATTCCGACGAGGTGCATTCTTGTTCCCATTTCGAGAATTGCCTGCTCTGGGGTCCTTGATGAGTCACGGCCCGATTGCTTTCTGCGAACTTGTAAATGTATTAAATTACGTACCGTTAATAACCTTTAAGGCGATAAATTATCTTTAAAGGTAATGTCTGACTGAATAAATTGGCATATATCAGTATAATATTGGCATGCACATCCGAGTAACATTTGCAATAATTTAATCAGTAGTAGCATTAAATTTTATTTGTATACGAATAAGAGCGTAACTAAAAATTTTCAAATTTTTAACTAATCTTTACAATAGAAAAAAAATCACACACGCGGACAGATATCTTTGTGTTTATTTAAATCTATAATTGTTTTGTGTATTCTATTCTATTCTATAATAAAATACTAATAAATTTTAATGTCACTAATTTATTTATTAGCTGTTTAAACGTCTTTTGTTGTTACAAAAAGATAGCCACTCTCTAATTGAATGTAATGACTTAGTAAGTATTGGTTGCATAATTTACCTGAATGTTTTTTTCGCTTGAGTGTGTTTGAGTTACGTGAGGTACGAATGACACGTATTAACTTTCCTTCCTTTCGACAGTTAGCGTCTTATAATTAAGTCAACAAAATTAAAACGACATCGCAGATTTCGAAGGGCCTTATCTCCGAACACTCTTTGAAGTAGGAAAGTGAAAGTACCTAAACTGTCAAAACTTATTACAGTGTCAATACAATCTCTAAGCAAGAATTAATCAACAAATATGTTAAAATGTCATTATAGGTTTATTACTTCGCCTAATTGTATTTTGGTATACATCTCTTATCCGTTTAAGAGAATTTGAAGTTTCTACTGTTTTTTACGGACGATTTATTGTAAAAAACTTGAGCGACCTACATAGTATATAGGCGTGTCCAGTAAACAGGAAACCGAAAACCAGATAAAAGGTAATTTGTAAAAAACACAGGGCAATAAAGCACGCACAACCAACGCCTATCAGGTTTATCTATGTTTTAGGACAGTTCATTCGTTATCTCAAAAGCTTACGTAGACTGTCCCCACTCGCTCAAAAGTAAACATTTGAGTTAGAAAGTGCAGTTCCGTGTAACACGTTCGTAGATAACGTTTACGTGGACGTTTGTGTTGCTAGAAATTCGAGGTATTTGGTCAGATATTGTGAAAAATAGACGCACAGTTGTCGTTTGGGAAGTAAACAATCAATAGACGACCTGTTAATGGTATACTAGAATTTCAAAGGAAAATAAACAAAACTAATATTCTCTATTTATCTCGAACAACGGACAAATATTTGTCTTTTGTCTGCCAAAGTTATTTCTAATCGCAACCGGAGTTGTTTAAAATTAGGGTACTCCCTTTGTTCTAAGTATTATGTTCAGTTTGAATTAACTTACCTCAATAATCTTCTAAATCCTAATTAGTGGCGAGACATTTCAATACTTTTTGTTAAACGAGAAAAAATAAAGGAAAGAATAATGTCTTTGCCATTGCATGTCGATGGTGAATTAAAAAGAATTGCCACCGTAGTGGAAGGATTAGATAATCTGAGAAAGAGGAATTCGCTATTAACTCGGATGTAGATGGATTGCTCAATATAGTTCTAAAGGACTACATTGTACTTAATTTTGAGATCCTTATTTTTAAGAAGGTTAAGACTAGTTGGTGCATCTAAGTTTGCGCGTAAACTTGTGGCATTATAATATCTCCTGCGCAGTAGACTGCTTCTGACTGTATTTGGAAGCTGTTAATCGTCAGGGAGGTTGTCATCACATCACTTTGGCCAACCTCTATAATATTTTAAAAATTATTATTAAACATTTTTGTTATATTGTTCTAACTTAACGATAAACAATCGACATAACATTTATTAATTTATTATTAATATTATTTGTTACATTTTACGTGTCCTTAGCATAAAGTTCACCCGTTGTTTGCTTAATATTAATGTAAACAGTAACATTTTTAAATTAATCGAAATAAAAAAAAAATTATTTATAAAAAACAAAATCTATTTGCTTAATTTACATTGACTTACTTGCGTCATTGTCAGACCTATGAATGTAAAAAAGATACAAAGTGGTCATATTCACCTACGCACGACGATATAAAATGCTTTATTTATTAGGAGTAGTATTTAGTACGTTTGTTATTTATATTATTGTATTATTTAGAACTGTACTCACAGTGGCTCGGAGTTTTGTAATTTTAGTTTTATTTTCTATTTTATTAAATTGTTTCTTATGTCTTCATATCGAATAACTTTTTACAAAGATTATGCGTTGAAGGTTGAATTATTAGATCTTATAACGGTTGGGGTGTCAATAAGTCTTCTCCATGCGAGTCATGACGAGCGATGTGGCGCGGTTGTGCTCACTCCGCTGTATAATTACGCATGGCACAATAACTCCACGACAGCCACAGATGATCCTTAAGACAATATCTCGTCGCTTCTTTTTGTGGCTCATTAACCCCCGAATGCTTATACAAATGATCGGACACGTGAATGTAGATTAAGAATGAATTTCTCTTCGTTATTTCGGTAAAACCTATTTGTTATTAATGAAAACATATGGTAGAATTTATTATAAATAGCTATAAAAATCGTAAGTACCAGAATGACTCAACGTTCTAAATACTTATTTCTGTTGCTACTTTAAATCATTTCGTGATACTAATGTGTTAAATTTTTGAGGTGAATCTTCTTAGGCAGCGATTCGATAATTGGACAAGACTGAGAGTCTCATAATAGTCGAATCATAATAGTCTAGTAGTAATAAAGCGTTGAGATCCTATGTTTTATCGTTCAAAATAATACAGTGCTCGGAGACGATTTCATTTGATACTATAGTTTGTACTGTCTTTTTAAATAATATAATAGATGCAACCTCCACATTCCGTTGGAGTCATCAAAAGTTTGAAAATCGTTCGTGTAATGTGAACACTCTTACACATTACTCGAAGAAATCAAATACATAACCAACGCATTTTCGGGTATCATAATAATTTATATTGATACTAGGGAACACCAAAAATGCATGTAATTTTTTGGTATGTAAAAGTACTACAAGCTCGGCGGTAAAGAATCAATAACTGAGTTACCGATTTCTATCAATTGGTGAAAATAAAGCGTGATAAAGAGATAGACTATCTCGTTTACCATTTTAAAAATAAGACCTATGGGATATTTATAAGACTTCACTATCTCACTTTGCTGTTTTTAAGTTAACTTATATAAACTATCCATTAAGATTTCGTGGTTGAAGGGCACATACAAAGCAGACAGTACAAATCATACACATAATTCTTCATGTGTTTATATGATGTGTACTGTCTGCATTTTATATTAAGGGATCTAATATTGGGCTTAATTTTAAGAACCTACTTTTACTATTAGAGTACATTTAAGTAACTTTTTGTGATAAATGAATTTAAAGGAATATCCGCAACCCTTGGGGACTTCACAGCGGGTTGGCGACACTAAAGAAAAATAATAAAGCTTGCTAGGATCCCACGGTCTTCTATCCTGTTATTACAGTAGCATTGTCGGCGACACGGGCGAGAGCACAGAGACGTACGTCGTGAGACGCCCGGGAAGTCACCCTTGGGACTCGGTCCACGTACGATGCTATTAGAATTTAGATTAGAATCGCTGCTCAACAATGCTTATATTTAATGAACCATATTATATTTCCAAATGGAAATTTATATTGCTTCCGTGTCGGTGACGTATTCTCCTTTCGTTGTTTTCTTTTTTTTTAAGTTGAAAAGACGGACTTTTAATAGTTAATGCTATAACATACGGGACAAATTTGACGAAAAAATTAAGTCAATTAAAGTGTTCCAAATGCTGCTATATCCTCTCCTTCGCTAGTTTTGCAAAATTAAAAGTAAAAAAAAAGCAAAGTTTCAGCTTATAAATTTCCCACTGACATGCTGCGCACAGTGCTCCTCGCATTTCTGAAAGGGTTTATCTTTTTCAATCTTTTACATTTGCAAATAGATTTATGTACATCGATTTCAAATATGCTAGCAATGAGATGACCTACGTGTATATCTAAGTATCTATAATTATTATATTGATAGGGAGCAATTAAGCTACATATGGCCCTAGGCATTCGCATAGTGGCATCATTTTATACGTCATAAGACTCAGCTGACCTCCGCATTGCACAAATCATGTAATACATTTTGCCTTATACAGTAATTTTAAATACAGTAACGTTAATTAAAATATAACGTATATTTTTCAAGTCTATTAAAAATACGCCTTTGCAGAGAAAAGGTAGATAGAAATTGTAGGGTCCTTTATACCCATTCGCCATGTTATGAAATCATAAAAAGGTATTTTCTTCATATTCTTTATTAACTTTTCATAGATCTAAACATTAAATACAGTTAGTCAAAAGTTATGAAGTTACATTTACTGATATAAATTTTAATTAGGCAAAAATTCAACGCTCAATAAGTGAGCACAATATAAAAAAAAATATCGAAGCTAAGATAATTAACCAACATTAAAAAAGATCCTTGAATCACAGGCTCCATTAAAAAAGATCCTTGGATCCATTAAAAAAGCGTCATATGTATATGTAAATAAATTAACAGCGTTTTGTTTGTTGATCCATACTACAATTTTCTTTCTTTTTCAGATCGAGCGACTTGCGCAGTATGAACGGCTGGTGGGCAGCGGGTGTGGGCGGCGAAGGGCGGCGCGCCTCTCCGATTTGGAGCGTGTGCAGGATTTGTTCCCTCACGATTTCCTCGCGCTGCACGATGCCGACGCACCCGCCGCATTGGCCTCGCATCACGCACAGGTAAAGTAACATTCTGCGTGATTCTAAGATTTACTTATGAATCAGTAAAGAAATGGTAATTACATGTTACAGAAATACTTGTCTGCGAAATCGTTATACTTTGTTCTTCTTTTTCTTCAGCCTTTCAATAGTTCACTGCTGGGCATATGCCACTCCCAAGAAGGGAGGATTTGTCGTAACCACCACACTTGCCAGACGGGTTAGTGATCGCAGTAGACGCTTCGCACCTTAGACACTGCTGCTCGTCACCGGTCGGTGTATTTTTAGTCTCGTATATTGAGATGGTTATTCCTCTACCTATCAGAAGCCATTATAAAGCCACATTAGCCTGATATTACCCTTAGTCAACTCTTACGACACCGACAGGACGAGATGAGGTGGCACATGTTCTTACGCCGCCACCACACGGAAGTTACTTTGTTATTACTCGCTATATTTCCTACATGTTTTGTGCTGTTAAAATAATTGTAGTAAGAAGAGACTAGAGACAAAATTATTTAATATATGTTATAAAAGATAAAAATCAGTAATAAAGTTAGAAGGAAAATGACGATATTACCTCATTTTTGAAGTTCAACACCCGCACTCCCACAGTACCGTGCGCGAGCTCTTCAAAAACTAGGTAATATACACCATTTTATATTTTGCAAGCGGATCTTAGCAAAGTCATTTCTCCTTCTAACTTTATTGTAATGGATTCTATTAACTATTTGAAATATTTTAACTTTTTAATGTCAGAAACAGACTGAGATAAACAGAAAGGACTCTTAAATGTGTGCATACGACATAAACCGCGTGAAATAACTATTTTCGTTGTGCTAATAATACGCAGTGACGTAAATGCGGGAGACAGAGTGTTTACTCTGAAGATCACTTTGAAGATTACATTTACATGAATTAGGTTTCCCAATTTTGGGTCACTTGTACTATCAATAATATAGGATCCCATTAAGCTTTCATTTTGTCCAATAGCGTTGTTATGAAAAGTGCTAATATTTAAAAAAAAAAAATTGAATTATTTTCAAATGTTTCTGTATTTGTTAATATTCTTGGAATGATGTGGTACCAGTCTACCCCAATGGGAAAGAGACATGATTCTGTATATGTATGTATATTCTTAGATAATGCTGTGCATTTTATATTGTAACATTTTAGCTATTAGTACGATTGCAGTGTTGAAGTTAATATTTTTTTTCTAATTTAAATCACTTTTACTTCAGAAATCGAAGAGTCTTCGTAAAAGACCGAGCTTGGACATTGGCGGTACAGTCAACTCTAACAACAACTCCCTGTCACCGCGTACCTTCATTATGGAGGCTCCTGTCCAGTTGTGCCCATTAGGGTCAACGTCCCCACCGTTGGATCGTCATTTGTTCCTCTTCAGCGACCTATTGCTGATTGGCAAATCACGAGGAACGAACTGCTTTAAATTGAAGGAGAGTGTGAGACTGGCAGAAGTATGGCTTTCATTGCCTGAAAGCGATGACACCGGCTTCCTTATAGGATGGCCAACCGCTACAGGCGTCGCTAACTACCTCGCTACATATCCTACGCAAGCTGCTAGAGATACTTGGTACAGGTATGTGATTAATTATTTAATGAAATAAATTAATACTTTAATATTTGACTGGTGGAAGGATTACAATGCAAGAATCTGTCTAGCTAGGTAACACCGCAGTGCCAGATATTCTACCTTGAAGCAGTAGTGTGCAAAAGTTACTGTGTTTCAATTTGAAGGTTACTGAGAACTGGTGGAATTACTGAGCATATGGGACCTAAAGGCTGATGTTTCAAGGTGACGAGCGCAGTGTGCTGCCACAAATAAATATTATTGGTGACATATCATTTGTTATGGGCAGACCTTGTACTTACCACCAGGTGAACGATTTGCTCATGTCGTCACTATTTTCCATAAAAAAAACTTTCATTTCCATCTTTAGTTCTAGTGTTATACTAATTTTTCGTGTGTATTTTGCAGGAAAGTCCAGAATGCTTTAAACTCACAACTGTCCACAGAACCAAAGTCTACAAATATCCAAATCTTTTACAAAGACCTAGCCAGTTCCATAGAATTCGTAAGTACCTTTATAAGTATATATGCTCTGCCTTCGATCAGGATCGCGGATTCGAATCCCGCTAGGCTCAAACAATTATATGATGAACAAAAATGTTTGTGTATGTAAATTAATCCTAATTCTAACTTGAAATCGGATAACGTGAAAAAAAAATACGTTTAATTGCCGAAGCATCCATATATATCACCACTGTCGCACTATTGAACATTTGTTTCCTCCAAATAACTTTTGTATTATCAAAAAAAAATTCTTAGCATAGTAAAGTAAACGTAAAAATGATCTGACCCATTTTTAAAATGAAACCGAGTAGGCTTTTCAAAAACTATGCTTAATTTTAAAATTTTACATAAGTTTTTACAAGATATTGTTTTATAA
This sequence comes from Archon apollinus, assembly GCA_018248195.1. Lineage (NCBI taxonomy): Eukaryota > Metazoa > Arthropoda > Insecta > Lepidoptera > Papilionidae > Archon > Archon apollinus. The sequence continues at coordinate 7,610 of DWIA01000179.1, forward strand.
TTTAGTAGACTGGCATACATATGAGATAACACAGATTACGTCCTCATTTCAGTGTAAAACAGAATCCGTGAGTCCAGACATGAACGCACGTTGCGTTGTGCGTCAAGCTCTTCACGTTATGCAAAACGGGAGTCACGAAGAGAGTGGAGATGGAGAGGGAGAGGGAGAGAACGAACAAGAAGGGAGATGGGGTGCACCCAATGACTTTACACTTTATGTGAGAACCACTAGGGATGCGCCGCCGACACCACTGCAAGGAATCGAAAGACCGCACGCTGTTCAGGTACGACACTAGATGACAATTATTTGTAATATTTGTTAAGCTGTTATAATCGGTAGATAACCCTGTGTATATCGGACAGCACCTACGTGCACCTTTTATATTATAAACATATTCGTACTATTTACGACTTTGTAATAGGTCTTCAAACGTATTTCTTATTTTTTTTTTAATTCGATGCCCCTCAGTAGGATTTTTTCGTGGGTGCGCTTTACAAACATACATTTCACATGCACAACACAAGCAGACCAGAAAACCAACAATTTGTGTTAATTACCAATATTGCTTCCGGCTGGGATGTAAAGCTGTGGCGTAGAACTCAGGTACTCTAACCACTTGATCACTAGGTCGCCAAATAACATTTTACCTTGAATTAACTACATTCGTTGATTTTGCTGATGTTATTTGGTTTTAAGGTGTAAGATTTTATACCTGAAGATCAGAAATGTAAGCGTCGAAGCTGGAGTGTTAAATAGTAGATTGTAGAGTGCTAAAGTTGTAATTTGTTTACGAAGAAAAAATCTTACCTAACGTTATTATTTTCAAATTTCAGTTAATTTTTTTCCTCATTAACCTTTTTCCTTTTTACTTCTAGATGTCTCGAATCAGACAAACGTTATCAAACGAAGACGGATTCGACTTGGAGCACGTGAACGCCAAAAATAATCCCTGCGGACTCGTTTTTGAGCTGAGAAAGAAAAATCAAGTTCTGAAGAGGTAAATATGCCCTTTTAACTATAATTTGGAGTTGGGCTTAACTATAGTGGCGCTTTTATTCCTTTTCACTACTTTCACTTGATGTTACTTTTGATTCTGGTGGTGGGATTTCTATTCAGGAATCTGTCTAGTTAAGGACCACCGCAGGACTAGTTTTTCTGTCGTGAAATAGTAGTGTGCGAACATTACTATGTTTCGGTTTGAAGGGCCTTGAGAGCTAATGTAACTACGGCAATTAGGAACTGATGTCTCACGGTGACGAGCGATGTCATACAGATGTTCCGGGTGACACAGCAACTGTTAGTCAACTAACATTCAGGTGGAAGATTTGCTCGTCTTGTCACTTTCTTCCATAAAAAAGTTGTTTTCCGGGCCTACGTCTGCGTAAGACATGTGCCGCGAGTATAAGCGCGTACACTCAACTTATCTCCAAGTATCCTGTACCTGTATCTGATGTAATGCCAGATGCAGTGTAAAAGAAAGAGACAAAAGACAGAATGCATGCGAAAGTGTAACGCTGCGTCCTTGTCTCTAACTAAAACAAAGTGTCTAAACATTGTGACTTTTATTTATTAAAAATAAATGTATACAAAATACTTTCTACGCCTGGTATTCGAATTCAGGAGGCAAGTACGCTATCTGTACTTTACCCAGAGATAACGTTCTGTCGGAGCATTGCATTATTCAAGACTATTACTTATTTTATTTGGCCAAAATAGCCAAAGTTCCTTTACTGTAAAGTTCTCTAGTTCTCTGCGAAAAGCAATTATTGTCAATCATTGATATCCTCATTTAACATTCTGGGTCAATAAGGAAAACCTTGTACTTAAAGGCAGAAAACAACCCATAAAATAAACACTATTGCAAGTGAAACTGGTAAGAAATTGAGGCTCGTGTTGATTTTCCGGATATTTCATGTTTATCTGGTACTTTAGTAATACAAATATTACGTGCTTTTCAAACAGGTTTCTGTGCGTTTTCTAAAACTTGTTAATGCTATGTTGTAAAATCGACGATAGTGTTTATTGTTGAAGTAAAGGTCACCAACAAGCACACAGTCCACCTGCCCTGTCCTATCCATCGTAAGTGGTCATTGGGGCTTATAAACACCTACATTTTAGTCATGACATAGATACAAATGTCACCCCTGAACACTATTCACTAAACACGTGAACTTTGTTCAGGATATTCTATGTGAGCGTGATCATTTCTCGGTCGAGTCGAAACTAAGCGATAGCCATTATGTATCTGCAGCGTCGTTATATTACGTTTGTAAAATCTTGGAAAATAAACGCTTAAAGAAAATCCGAAAATAGTAAAACAGAGATCAGACTATAGTCGATATTTATAGCCAATATAGGTTAAATTTCTTATCTGCGTAAATCTTGACTTCATATCTTTCGATTTCTCATTTTACTTTTAATATATTTAAGTAGGATAATGTGCCTAACTGATCATTAATGACTAACGAATAATAACTTCAGTATCTGCTTATTTTCATTTGATAATCTAAATAAAAATGTGTGTACAATAAGTGAATTTTATAATCAATGTTTCAATTAACACTAAACTTTTTCCGTCATCTCATTCAATCTTCTTCCTAACTGCTACTTGGAGATTTTATGTTATTTGTCTTTCACAAATTAAAAAGAAGTAATATGCAATAAAGATATGTTACGTGTTGTTGATGAGTTCAAGTAGTGACTCAGTTTTTATAGATGGTAGCACCTTTATTGGTTAAAATTAGCGTAAGAGTTTAAGTGGGTCGTGTTTAAATATTTATAATATATCCTATTTATCAACACGCAAAAAAAAAACAAGTTGGAAGGTTTTGTTTTTATCGCCATTTTTGGCGCCACGTTAGACGCTGTGGCCAATTACGGATGTGAATATTCGAAGGCTGACGTGTTTGAGATGGTTATTCTGTCACCTGTGAGACTAAAGCTTAACGATTTTTCCGTCCTTTCTCTTATTCGGTCCTAATGACGCGTATAGAAACGATGTGTTAATCAATTCTTACACCGCCACCATATGCCTACAATATTATGCCTATTATAATAATATTTTTTTAAATTTCCCACTGCTGGGTACAGGAATCCTTTCATTTTTGTTTTTTGAAGCCGAGAGAAATCTGCCACGCTGTCCTAAAGCTGGTTGGTCTCTCTGTATCATAAATAATTCATTTATGATTATTATTATTTATTATTTATTACATTTATGTATACACACATGTCTATCATTTAGTTAAATTTTCTTTTTTAGTATCAACAATACGCCTGGAAGAGGTCTCCGTCTGTTGAGACGCGGTGGTCGTCTATTCGGCGTCGCTTTAACGCGACTCTGCAACGGAACCCCACCGCCTGCGTTGCTTCAAGCTCTTCGTCGATTGAGAGTCGTCGCACCTCTTACTCACGGGGTGTTTAGAAGAAGTGCTAACGCTAAAGCGCTACGACTGCTAAGAGATAAGGTGGGATATGATTTGTTACACAAACTTTTTTTATCAAATATGTTATGACTAACAAAAGTAGTATAGCAAATTTAAAAAGTTTTTGGTCGAATATCTTATGACGTCAATTTCTATTCATAAATATAAGCTTTCTTACAATTAGCTTAGCTATCTTGTGGCAAGTCGATGAGAGATTCAATTAGTTATTGCATATCATTCCATATAGAATAATTTTGTCGTGTTATTTTGATAAGTATATTATATGATTTCATTCTAAAAGGTATTTTTGGAAAAACTTTAAAACAATATCGGTCAAAATTCAGTCAACAAGTCAAAATAAATATAAAATGAATGAAAATTTAAACTATATGCATGAATATAGGATGAATAACATTGAATAACATATACCTTTGTTTAAGTTCCACCTAGATACAGAAATTTTTTAAGTAAGAAAAATATCAAAATCAAGTTAGCGTCAATTTATTATAAAACAAACAATTTAAAATTAAATTAAAATCTACTGTTTCAGTTGGACGCACTCGGTCCCTGGGCAGAGAGCTGTACGGAGTTGGATCGCGCACCTGTACTGCTGCTAGCGGCGCTCGTCAAGGAGTTCTTTAGAGCTTTGCCGCAACCCTTACTAGTGTCAGAACTCTATCCTTCCTGGTTGCAAGTGCTCGGTAAGTATTTCTTTCATCGTTAACAAAATCTAAAGTCATTTTACCTTCGCAGTGGCCCTGAGTTCGAATAACAGCCGAAGATAATCTTTAATCATCGGTCCCTATTCCTGCACAATATTGAGATTCTCCTTTTAATTCTATGTGAAAATACTTGACGGTTGTTTATATTCTACGTATATAAATATGTATAATGCCATAAGTATATCTAAATGACTGCTAGTACTTACCAGTAACAGGTTTTAATTGCCCGGAGGACATCATTGTCATCATTTGTGAACATTCATTTTAAATTTTGTAACCTATCTATTTATTTACATTCAGTGCCCGATTTGTTCACACGACTTTTGTTAAAAAATGTAATAATAATAAAACAATTTTTTTTCAGGTTTACCGCAATCGGATAAAGTTGCAGCTGTGCGATCTCTATTACTAAAACTACCGAAGTCTCATTACAACATGTTGACATATTTCGTCTGCCTCTTACAAGCCATCGCCAAGAAATCTAACATCAATCTCATGTGCCCAATGAACTTAGGCGTCTGTGTAGGGCCCAGCTTACTATGGCCCAATGTACCCTGTGACAAAGCTCCCAAAGCAGTGCCAATGATTGTGGAACTTCTCATCGTGAAGGCGGAAGCTTTATTCGGACCCCAAATAGCTGGTCTTCTCGGCAACGGCAGTCCGGAATCGTCTAACGCTTTACTCGATTCGGGCGCAGAAGAAAGTGATAGCCTCCATTCTGTTGGAATATCACTGGATTCTATGGAGTTGTCCACTCCGCGAAAGGAGAAATTATCTTTAAGCAGAGATTCGGGACTGACGCTATCAGAAGACGATTCAAATAGCAACGGGGGGAACAGTCCAGCACCACGGAACATCCTTCATAGCCTCTCCGCCCCAACCTGCAATCTTCAAGAATCGAAAATGTTACGATATGCCAACAATCCCAATGTTAACGGACTACCACAAGTCTCCCAAAGAGAACAAAATATGTATTCCAACAAAGCGGAAATATATAGCACCGTGAACGAGGAGTTATACATGATGCCTTACATGGGAGAACGTTACGTACACAACTCCATTAACATTGGCATATCTAATGG
>DWIA01000180.1:0-12819 GCA_018248195.1 Archon apollinus
ATTTAAATGAATATTTTCGAAGATATTACAGATTTAAAAATTGCGGGACGTAGCGTTTGCGGCGGTTCCGGCCGGCCAGGGCTTGAAAATGAGATGAGCTAAACGTCTACCTGATGGTAACTGCTACGTATGCCAATAACAACTGCTGTGTCACCCAAAATATTTCTGTGCGGCACCACACTGCGACCGTCACCATGAGACAACAGTTCTTAAGTCTCACGTGTCCAGTGATTACACTAGCCCTAAGTGCCCTTCAGACCGAAACACAGTTATGTTTGTACACTACTGCTTCACGGCAGAATAATGGCCTGGGGTAAGACCTACCTGGATTGATTCCTGCATAGGAATCTTACCAAAAATAAATTTACCCTAGTCACCACGCTTGGCGGGCGAGATGGCCACGAACATATTATTACGGGTATTACAGATGTATGTATGTTAACAACAGTTTTAGAATAATCACTCAGCTACGTCGGAATTTTATACAACACAATCACTGTAGCCATTACGACAACTTACTGTCAAATTACCGATTCGCAATTGCAGTCACAGTACAGTTTTATAATTTACTTACTCATTATTCTTATTTACTTAAATAATGATTAACCTCTTATTAAAATTTATCCGTATGGATGCGGCGCTAGATAATCTTCCACCCCATTTCGTCCCGTGGGTGTCGTAAAAGTCGACTAAGTGAAATGCCAAGAAAATCGCATGACCTCCGATAGATGGCGGAATAACCATCTCTGTTTTGCCAGACCTAAACTATCCTGACCGATGGCGGGCAACTGCGTCTAAGGTGCGACGTGTCTCGTACTGTGATCGCCAATCCGATCGCAATTGGGAGAGGCCTATGTCCAGCAATGGACTTTTACAGGCTGTTAAAGAAGAAGAATATTTTTCATAATATGTAATAAGTACGACGAATGTAAAACATAGCATTCTATGCAGTGTTGCTAGTAGTTTGTATCAATATATAACAAAATCGGCGTAAGCCTTAACAGCAGCGCTGCAGTACATAATGAACGGTGAGTCAAAAAGTACAATAAACGTAATACAGTTTTTATGCCGCCCTTCGCCCGATTTAAGGGGGCCTAGCGCTGAGGGCGCTTATCCGAAAACTTTATTTATGGGTAACCGGCGCATCTGAGTCAAGAGTCGCGAAAGTTTGAGATCTTCAACTTCAATTTGAGGGAGAGTGTTTGCCTTAAATATTACAGAAAGCGAGTCGCTTGGGTTCGATTTAGGTCATCATTAAATTTGTTTATTGCAGTTTTAAGTACTGATTTACTAACACATAAATAAATATTTCATCAATTATCAAATATTATTCATATCGTCAAGTAAATTTTATTTCCGTAACTGTTATTGCAAAGACGTTGCCTTATTGTTTATTTGTAAGTCTAGACTAGTCTTATGTAGAAGACGATTACGAGCTATATTCTGAAATAAAGTGGGTGCTATATTCCATTTCTTTTATTTATTTAGCGACCTCTGTCGAAAACTATGTCACAAATTGAAATTCTCAAGTAATAATTCATACGTTCAACATCGCACTGTTTGAGTTTTTTTTTTATTGGATTAAGTGACGAAACGAGCAATATGTTCACCTGATGGTAAGTGCAACATCTGCTTATAACAGATGTTGTCTCCCAGAACATTTATATTTAACACAGCACTGCGCCCGTCACCCTGAGACATCAGTTCTTATGTCTCAAATGCCCCTTGATTACGATCAGTAACAGTGCCCTTCAAACCGAAACACAGTAATGTTTGCACACCACTTCTTCATGGCAGAATAACTGGCTTTAAGATGTTATATAGGTACATAACATCTTAAGATTACTGGTTGAAGGAGACGTGCTCAACAGATCAAACCAAATGAAGTGGCGGGTATCCTTCTCTCTTGGCAAAACATCTGCCAAAATAAATATGTCTACTCCATTCAGAAATGATTCCTCATTAAGAAATGATGGAAGATTGTTAACAAAATTACATTTAATATTTAATTTTTTGTTTGACCTATGACATTTAAATATCATGAATCTTAAATGTCATATGTCATTTACTTTCAATTTAAAAGATAAATTACACACAATCCAAGATAAAACAAAATGAGAATATTTTGCGATATTTCTTTTACACGTGCTTTAATACTACGGGATATAGCTCTTTTTAATGTGAAATAGCAAAAGACAAGACAATAGCAGTTTAAGCAGCAAAGTGTTAAACAGTGTTAATAGTTCTGAGGTCACCCGCCGCAGTTACTCGTACTTTATGCTTTAATTAATTTTGACTGATATAAGTGGACTCCCCCTAAACATCTCGTTTCTCTAATTTTCAGAAAAGAATTACTTTTTATGATTTTATTTTTTTCATTATGATTAAACACATTTTTTTGCATTAACTATCACACATGCAGTAATTTGTCGATTTCGAATAGGTAGATATCAACATAGTATCAGTTATTCTGCGCGGGAAGTGTGACGTGTGAAACGTTACCGTGTTTTAGTTTGTAGGGTATTGCTAGTGCGGCGTACGATAATTTACGCGCCTAAATAATCGTTGATATAGTCGGACAAGGAAAATGCCTTCAAGCTGTTTTGAAGAATACTAGACATTTACGGGCAGCGTCTAGGTACCATCTGGTACTGTCATCGCCAATTCGCCAAAAAGCGTGATAATTACGGTTATTCATGCAAGAGCCTTTTGACCAGCAATGGATCGTTTACAATTTTTTTGGTAATTGAAATTTAATGTCGAGACGAATCAGTTGTTTGGGGAAAATTCTACGCTTTTAACCTTGAGAAATCGGTTCTTAAGTTTCATATGTCTTGTAATTTATTATTATCGTCATTTCAGGCTATCACCACATTATGATCAGTCCTACTATTGAATAAAGGCCTCCCCATAAATTCCCACAAAATACTGGTCTGAGCTAATTGCCTCCGCCGAGCTAACTGACCGGCCCATTGCTATTTCAGCTTGCTGATCCTTAGGTCTATATTGGTATTCTACAAAATTGAACTAGCTTTAATGCCTTTAAAACCTAAATGCACCACAAAGTTGTTCGTATTTCGCATACTACTAATTGGCGGCGGAATACCTTACTCCGCGGTATTACCGACCGAAGCAAAGCAAACATGCCGTAAAATATCATCGCCTACTTCAAGATATGAACCGCTAATGAAATATCTTTATTGAACTATAATTACTTAAAGTTTATTTCTTTTATTTAGTATAACTAATAACTCCTTCTTAGTTAAATTTCACTAGTGTGGTATTGCAACTGTTACCACATAAACTTGATAGATTATATGCATTCGACATTTTGTATTTGTTGCATAATCTAGAACTGCAAATGTTGTTGCAGCCTAGGTGTAAGTTTTTATTATACTCGAGTAGTCAGCTTTTAGAGCTAGGACTGTCTCACAAAATTATTATTTTATTATCAAAGCTTGTTATATCTAAGTATATTAAACTAATGGAACAATTAATTGGCAATACTTGCCCAATCAGCTGCTTGTGATTTTTTGTTCAAAAATTGGCAGTTGCTTGGATTCAATACAACCAAATACAAAAATCTACCTAAGGATATATGCAGACGCTTCTGGAGGAGTTTTTCATTTAATACAAATTTTAACACTGAGTGAGTGAAGTATTGACAACGCCACGTCTTAATAGTAACAATTTAAAAATATTATGTTGAAAACGTATAAAAATAACTTTTTTAAAACAATACAGGCTTATATCGAATTCATCAATATTCATCAAACATCTGAGCAAACCCTCAACCGTAAATTTGGGGTGTGAATTACCACTAGTTGCCTTGCACGTGAAGAACCGCAGCTTATCTACATAGATGTTTCAAGAATATGCTGCTGTAATGCAATGTAAATGCAAAACTGTGCAAATCGTCGCTCTGTCTAGTGGAGGGATTTGCGTTACGCTGCGTTTAGTATCATCTCGTTGCCACTCTAAAACCCTTCTTCAAAAAATATATGTTATACCGCCAAATTTCATCCTGTATCGACAAGGCACAGGTCGACTTAGGGAACTGCCTGCAGTATGATGACTACTAATATATGGCGGAATAACCATATTGATAAATTCTATACTGAAAATTCACGCACTGGTGACGGAAGCGGCATCAATATACGGTATTTTTGGTACTACGGCGGCCAATCCACGATGACAAATCTTGTTTTCTGCGGACCAACTGTGTACTATTAACAGATTGATGATCACAATACAATTAAAAAACCTTTAACATAATTTTTGAACTTTAAAATCATCATCACAATCGTTTCAGCTGGTAACAAGTCGACTACTGAACGAAGGTCTCGCTCGTAGATTGCCACAAAATACCGTCGTCGTCGTCCTGAGCCACCTGCATCTCTGATAGGGGATGGAGGTTGGCTCGCAAAAACCTTTTTTTCCAACAGTTATCGATTCTACGAGTTATATGACCACTGTCTGTATCTGATCTGGTGTATTGCCACGTCCGCTAATCCGAAGGGCTACGTTAGTACATATACTCTAGTTTTGCTACGGATATCATCGTTATGGATTTTATCTCGAAGAGAAACACTGAGCATAGCTCGCTGAGCTATTTCAAAGGAACACGTATCGGTTCCGTATGCCATCACTAGCAAGACACGATGGTTAAAGACTTTGGTTTTTAAAAAAGAAAAAAGAAAGAAAAAAATTTATCAATTGCATCACAATATACACAACGATAATGCAATGCATAAGACAGATTACAAGATAATAACAAAAATGATATACAATGATTTCTTATTTTTACGCGAATACTACACATTTAATAAAACTATATATTTACGGATTTTATGGCTTTTTTTTATACTATTTATTTTCCGACGTTTTGAGTGTTTTACAGCACCCATGGTCACGGGGAGACTCAGGTATTAGACGTTCCAATGTCATTGTCAATCTAGGCTACCTTCAGCTTTTAATTATTTGTTTTGGTCCGATCTACGCAGTATGAGTACCTCACAGTGTCTTGAAGTCTTGCAGTTGTGTTCTGGATTTATTTTTATTAATTATGGGATCACAAACCGGTGGTAGAACCCAACCATCTTTTCTATAGAAATTAGGATGTTTTTTTTTAATTTCAATAGACTCGCGAATATCCTAGGTAGGAATCGGTGTTCTTTTGCAAGGATTTGTGGTCGGTCGAATCTTATGTATTGATTGGGGCGATCCTGAACATAGTCACAGACTGCAGACTTCTTAGACCGTCGATGTTTCACATCAGCTACATGTTCCTTTACGCGGGTTTTAATAGATATTTTTATTTACCCTATGTAAAAGAGACCACATTCACAATAGAGCTTGTATACTCCTGCATCTTGTATTATATATAATGTTAAAATGTTCAAGAAATTAGCTTTGTTTTTGTAAACTCAGAAGAACGTACTTATATTTGACCTTAAAGTTATTTACTGCTGAGTACAAACCGGAGAAGGTAAAAGCTAAGTCAGAATTTAAAAATTTTAAAAGTTTCTTGAGCATCTATAGGCTTGAAATGTATATATATCTGCGTATTGTCAGCAAAAATATGATAATTCTGTATTTTATCAATGTAGTTAAATCGGTGGTATATAAAATAAAAAGTAAAGGGTCTAAAATTGGACCTAGGGGAACTCCACTATTTACTCGTTTGCACTGTGATTGTATTGTACTGTATTGTTCCATCTACGTTTTGAATTTCTACAAACTGTTTCCGGTGACTAAGATAGCTATTAAACCATCGTACTGCATGCATGCATGCATCATAGAATGAAAATTTTGATAAAAGCCTAATATTTATTGCATCAAAGGCATGGGAGACATTCAAAAACCTAGTAACGTGCCTAAACGTTTCCTAAATCCAGACTACAGGATAAACAGCAAGTTTTGAGAGTCTAAAAAATATATCAATTGAGTACTAACAATTTTTTAGAGAACTTTAGAAAGGCAATGTAAAATACTGATTGGCCGGAGGTCATTTAGTTCTACAGGGTTGCTTTTCTTTGCCATATGCTTTACTAATGCTGTTTGCCAAAGATCTGGAAATATATAAATTTCTAGGGAGGTGTTTATAATTTTTGTGATGGTACCCAAAGTATCAGAAAGAGTCATCAACAGCATCTCTTCGGAGATCTTGTCGGCCTTCATTGCATTAGATATAAGTGAACATATAATTTTCGACACAATATTTTCCGTTCCCGATCTAAGATTAAAAATTGTTTCAGGTTGATTTAATTCATAGAATGTAAGGTCGAAAACTGAGACAGTGTCTTTTTCCCAGGGACATTAAAAAAATGGTCATTGACAGTATTGGGATCATTAAAGTTGCTATGCTATGCGTGCGCTGTTCCATGCTTCCTTTAAAATTGCGTCCGTAACGAATTTTTATAAAATTCTATGTGTCTATCTTCTTTTGTAGCATGTGGTTACATACGGGCTTTATCTTGGCACTTCATCACCAGCTTAACATTATACGTTATCTACGGATAATTATGTACTTAGACATTGAGGTACACTGGACGAGAAGATGTAACGCAGTTTCTGGAAAGCTGCCCAGCCGAGTTGGATCCGTCGATTGAGCTCTTGAAATTAAACCTACGTAGTCGGACAAATTATCCTAGGTATACATTTTTTATAATAGATTTTTTTTATTTTAAAAGATTAATACATAACAATTTTTTTACAACAACTGCGTAGGGCTCATAATAACAACCGGCACAAAATGATACGGACCATATTACACCATTAGATATGACCACGACGAGGTTTTAAATACGTAAAATACGTTATTACATTCGCACATTTATAAAAACCGTAGCAGCTATGGGGCCAAATGTGCTGGAATCGGTCCTCGGTACTGCGCCTCTCTATATTAAATCTGCAAATTTAGAGAATTAGACTTTTTTCTTAGATCATGTGAAGTTCGCCAACTCTCGCAACGCAGCGTAATACATTTCCCGGCTCTAAAAACCTTCTTAAAATTAAGCCTTCGCTCAACAGTAGAAAACTTATGAGCTTTTATTTTATTTTATGTTCTTTAATATACTAAAGATAAAAAAAACTCTGAAAAAAATCTGCGCCAATCTGTACGCTAAATCGTTTGTAACACGAAAAATGTAGAGATACACGAAATCTCCATGATATTAATGTCAGGATTATTCTTACTTAATCTTTATTTCAACGTAATATCTCAAAGTATCCTGGAGTAAAAGAAATTTTTAAGTACACCTGAACAAAATCAGGTGTAGAAAATATTGGTTTTGTACGAAGATGTATCAAATTTAAAACGACCATTAATAATAACTTTTTATTAAGTGAATGATTTATTAAACAAACAGCATATTATTTTTCTATGTGCATTCCTTTTCTATTAATGCATTTTTGCTATCGCATAGGAAGTTTGTTAAATCCGTATTCAAAAAAAGTAGGTGGAAGTGTATGTAGCCAGTTGCACATGAACTGCTTTATTAGTTCATTAGTCTCAAAACGTTGTCCTCCCAACACATTTTTAAGCGGACCAAACATATGATAATCACACGGTGAGAGGTCCGGACTGTATGAAGAGTGTTCAAGAACAGTCCAATGCATTTCGGTTAATTTTTGTTGGGTTATGGCAGCAGTGTGTGGTTGGGCGTTATCATGTAAGAGTAACACATCTCGAATAGGATATACTCGTCTTTTGGACCGATAAATTGTACGTACGAGATCTAAAAGATTGCAGTAATAATGTGAATTAATAGATCTTTAAACACGAAAGAAATCAACGAGTAAGACACCTCTGTGATCCCAAAAAAATGTAGCTACAATTTTTCTCGCAGACAAATTAGTTTTTGCCTTTACTGGACCATCCTCACCTTTTTGCCGCCACTCTTTACTTGACTTTGGCGTATAATGATGAACCCAGGCCTCATCACACGTTACTTTACGGCGCAATAATGCCTCCCCGTCTGCTTCATAACGTGACAGTAAGCGCTGAGAAATTTCAGAACGAATAGTATGTTGCCCTTTATTCCGATGCCTCGGACACCTTGCGCAAATTTTCAGGATTTAGACACTACTATAACCGATCTTCATTCTCTGCTGGATTTCAGTCAGGGTCAAGTGACGAATTTCCTCAATAACCTTACGAATGGCGTCGATCTTTTCTTCGGTAGTGCTGGTTTTCAGACGTCATTGATGGGTCTTGTTCTGCACAATATCTTGTCCGTCACAAAATCATTTGTGCCAAACCATGACTTGAGTTTTGACAGTGATAAATCTCCGTAGTAATCACGTAGTCTCTGCCAAATTTCCTGAGGACCGACATTATCTTTCGTAAGAAATTTCAGGACAATGCGTTGCGCAATCGGACATGGTACTGCCATCTCGCTCATCGTGATGACGACTAAATGAGTAGAGCTGCGCTCGAGATGAGGGCCGCGGACCGCTTCCCTCACTATCCTTTATAACTTTTTATTCCCGCAGTACGTAAAAGTCGGTTTAAATTTGATTTATCTTATTTATCTACGTATATGTAATATCAACTACAATATCTATTCTTAATGCACTTCTATTATGCTCAATGTTTCTTTTTGAATTCATCTGTAGGGAATACTTGTAGTCGTATATAGTCATATGGACTATATGACTATATTACATATTTTAGCGAAATCTGAGAAGATTTACGACTACATATATTCCCTACAGTCGTATTCAATATTAAACAGTGAGCATTATAGAAGTGCATTAACAAAATTGCAAAAGAGCTCGCTTTTCCGTATACTACGATTTATTCGCTGAGTATGCGTATCGGTGATGCATTGTCTCTTTGACTAAACAAACACAATACTATTAAGTGAGGACAATTCACATATGAATAATATAAATCTCCATGATTTTCGAATATTTAAATTTTAAATATTTTTCACCATTATTAGACTCTGTACAGTCCACTGTAGAACATACTAGGCCTCTTCCTAAACCTAATTGGTAGAATTTGCCAATAAATGCTAAAAAAATTTCTTCCATTGCTACACATACATTCAAATCTCAGCACTCCATGGGTGACTAGGAGACAGTGCCTTTAGGCATTTAAGTTCCTATTACTAAAATATGGCTTGGCAGATAATGTTGCCAAGAAAAAGGGTAGCACCCGCCAGATCGGGTGGTCTGATCTGGGAAGGAAGCCTACTCAAACAAGGATCAAGGAAGTTGTATATATAGTTCGCATTTTAGAAAGTTTAATAGCGCGATGGTGGACGTATGGTATTAGACATTATACAGGTATTAGTAAAATTGGCAAGAAACTAGTTCGCCTTCTTTCGGGAACCTGTTCCTTCTAGTATCTTGCCAAGACTGTCCTAGGGAATTTCTATCATAACTAGATCTCTGCATAAGGAGAACGACTCGCTGGCTCACGCCGCAAAGGAGAACGCCGACCTTTTAAGTTCTCTGGTTGCATCCAACTCGACTCTTTATGACAAGAGAAACTCATTGCAAAACACCCGCGGTGCGAGTGCTTCGTGCCGGGCGTTAAGTTTCTGCTGAACTCAGTCCGGAATTCGCGCTTCTCCCTGAACATCCAGAAGTCGATTTCGCCTGATGTTATCCCCTCCTATTGTGCTGAGAATGAGTGCGTTTGAGTTGTAATCGGTTCTAACGCATCTTTTCCGCCACACCAAGCATAGTAGCGAACTCTTGGAAGATAGCTTGAGCGCGACCGACCCCAAAAAAGGCGACATCTGAGATTCATCTTACTACAGGCCTATCACCATGGTGTCCATTATAAACTGTCAGGTCTAGAGATACCTCAAGGAGCAACAGCTGATTAGTTATCGATAATACCGGCTCATATAATATCGGCTCATTGATGCAAGGACGCAGACACGGGGGAGGCCCTGAAATTAAGGTACAATATAGCGCAAGCTTCCATCCTGGCATTCATTGGCATTCCACCACTTCGCGCTCGTTTCAGAGTTTTCTGCCTCGCACGACCACCTTGTGGAATCTGCTGCCGTCAGCGGCTTTTCCGGACCGTTACGACCTAAGGACTTTCAAGAAAATAGCCTTGTCTTTAATGATTTCTTTTATTTACGCGAATAATACACTTTTGATAAAACTATAGTTTACGGATTTTATCGCGTTTATTTTTAAACTTTAATTCCAGACGTTTCGAGCGCTTTACAGCACCCATGGTCATGGGCGGACTAAGGTGTCAGACTTCTTGATGTCTTAGTTAAGACGGGGTACCTCCGACTTTTAATTATTATTTTTAGTTTGATCCACGCAGAATGAGCTTACAGTACCTTGAAGTCTAGCAGTGGTGCTTGGTTTTTGTTTTAGTTTTATTAATTATAGGATCCCAAGCCGTAGGTAGTACCTAACTATCTTCTCTATTGAAGATCCTACAAGCGGTGTGTAGATAACATATTCATAATTTTATTGCTGATGGTATTTTTAAGCCATCTTAACTCCATAAATTCTAAACTTCACAATGGTGTTAGAGACAAATAACTCTTTACCTTTTCTAGTTGTTTTAGTAATTTGGAGTCCTAATATTACCTTGAGTCACACTGTGTACAGAAAAAAGAACCATGCTGATATTAACTATGACATTAGTACGTCTGACACCTCAGTTCTCTCGTGACTGTATGGTGCTGTAAAGCGCTCGGAACGTTGGGAGTTAAAGTTTAAAAATAAACGCTATAAAATCCGTAAAGTACAGTTATATTGAATGTACTCGTATAGTATTCACAAAAAATCATAGAAATCAACAAAATTCGCCGATTAGAAAACCTAAAAACCAAGCGCCCAAGATTTATAACATTGTTAAATTTCTTGAAGAGATTTCATTTCTACGTGTCAAAATTTCAGCTAAAAAGGACATTCGAGTAAGCCCCAAGATCAGGCAACTAAAAAGTTTTTACAAACGGTGATTCAGCAAAAGCGTACCGATCTACGTTTCATAAACGTATCCATAGACAATTCATACAGTGAATTAAAATCAATTTTTACGACGTGCGATTTTTATAATTGCATGAAACTTTAAATAAGCGCGAAAGAGTTAATTATAATTAATACAAAATAAACATACAGAAATATATCAAAAATTAATAACCAAATTAAATGTCAAACGTCATTCTCAATGCATGAAGGGAACGCGACCATAGCGTAAAGACGGAGATCATAGATTACGCGCGGTCTATAATTTGCCAAAACAAACACTGGATGAATCAACATTAAAAGTATTATCGAAAGGAATGAATTTGGCAATAATACTGCGAAGAAACCCACATGAAGAAATTATCTGTAGTGTCGAAGATTGTCTGTTTAAAAACAAAAACGAGAAAGAAGATTTGGAGGCAATATGTCAATACATTTCTTCTATGAGTTGAAGTTCAGTGCCGGTATTAAATTTTCCCAAAGACTAACTAAAAGCCTTAAAAAACTTAAAAAATAGACCAGAACCCAAACGCCTCCGCGCGGATAAAGGAAATGCTTCGGTAGTAATGGATACTTCAGATAATAATTTTAAAATTCAAGAACTTTTATCGTACGAAACAACGTATAAAAAGGTCAAAATTGACCTAACCACTAATACGGTCATAACAACTAGCAACCTAATAAAGAAGCACTCCGAAAAATTAAATCTACGTACGACGTAAATTCTATAGTAACATTATGTGCCAAACCAATTGTATGGGCTACCTAAGCTACCATAGTGAGCCAGATCGATTTATCATCTTATAGATTGGATAAACATGTAGCGAAAATACTTTCACTGCTCAGAGGACACACAAAGGAATCACCATTTTGTCAGTGAGAAAAAAGACCTACATCTTACTGACAATGAAACTATGGTCAGTTTTGAAGTCCAGACGCTATTCATGCCTACCTATTAAAGACTGCATCTCAACTGTAACTAAGAACCTAGTCCTATAGTATAGAACTAGTCACGTGGAAACCCAAGATTCTACAAGCGGCATGTAGATGACACTTTCACAATTTTACTATCTATTAAAGTAACTGCAATTTTATACGATTTTAACTTTATAAATTCTAAAACTAAATTCACAATGGAGTTAGAATCAAATAACTCTTTAGTCTTTCTAGACGTTTTAGTAATTCGGAATCCTAATAACACCTTGAGTCACACTGTCTACGAAAAAAGACCCATAATGATAGATACCTTAACGGTGAATCTCACCACTATCAATCGCAGTTAGCTGCCGTGGATGTGTAAAGTGTAAAGTCCCTCTATAATATGCAGGAGTATTTGTGAATGTGATCTATCTTATATAGGGCAAACTAAAATATTTGTAAAAATCCGCGTAAAAGAACACATAGCTGACGTGAAGTAGAGACGCTCTATGAAGTCAGTGATGAGAGTGAAGTATGTAATCATGTTCTTGGTCATCCCAACCATAATATCAGATTTCGTAACCACAAATTCTCGTTAAAGAACATTGATTCCTGCCAAGATTGATACGTGAGGCCGTTGAAATTAAAAACATCCTTATTTCATTAGAGAATATGGTTGGGTACTTCCACCGGCTTGGTATAATTACTAAAATTTGGAAAGAACTGAAAACGGAACGGAAAAACTGTTTTGGAAAGAACCAGCAAGAAACCCAGCGGGCATCCTTTTTTCAGTATTTTTTTTAAACAAAGAAATTTATAATAACGATGGTGACATACATAAATATAAAGATATAGAAATAGCTTGGCAGCGATCACCTCATTCCCAGGGGTTACCATCATTCATGTATTCTTTAATATTATAGTAACCCTTTTTATAAAGTCTTTGTT
>DWIA01000181.1:0-12813 GCA_018248195.1 Archon apollinus
GTACGGGAATCGGGGGAGAAGCAAGCTCCCCACTCCTTCCCACTCTCCTTCTCGGCAAGACGCGCCGGAACACACGACACGCCTTTCCAATACGGTCTCCTCTCTGCACGCGCAACGGACCCCGACCCGAGTTCAAAACGCGGAGGCCACAGGGCCAGGAAACTTGCGCTCAAAAGTACCAGCCTTCCCGGACCCGGCAGCGGGTCTGGGCTGTGGCACCGCCGCCAACCACATTTCGGCCGCGGAGGATAGGGAGAGAGGCAACGCAACACTTGCACTCTTCTTCCCCCGCGGCCCCACCACCGCCGCATCTACGGTGCCGCCCCTCCAGAGTCGCGGAGGATAGGGCGAGAGGCAACGCAACACCTGCACTCCTCTTCCCCCGCGACTCCACCTCGGGTGCGGAGGGCAGCGCACTGCTCCAATAAGCTGTCTCCCTGTTCGCATCCAGAGTGGGCTTGCGCAGCCCACTCGGAGCGACCGCCTCGGGCCAGCCTGATGCCATAGGCCGACCGGGGTCCTCTTAGCTTCACCGTGGGTGACCAATCCACGGTTACTGCGCCCCCCCGCCACGACAAGGCGAGAACCCATTCGGGAGGGAAGTCAAGCACTCCTACTTTAAGGCCACGCAGCCGTCAACTGGTGTAATTAACGATCGTGTGGCTTAGTTGTCAGACTACCCGACTTGGCGCCGAGGATCCTGGGTTCGAATCCTAGCACCAACATTTGTGGAAATACTCAAAATGTTGGCTTTCGAGTCTGGCTGTGATGTCATATTTATGTGTCTTAAACGCAGTGAGAAGAGTCACAGGAGAAATCCTAGTGTACGGCATCGAGTTTAGCTAATGCGAAAAATGCTGAATGATGATGATATTACTTTTATAAATCGTTTTATCCCAACTTATCTTCACTTACTTATCTTTTTTATGTATATTCTATATAAATATATATACATCGATTGATACATAACAAGGATAAGTTAATAGAAAAGGAGAACTTTGAAAAACAATATAAATAATATTTCACTTACAGCTACTTTTAATAATATGTGGGTCGCACATAAAGTTCTTATAAAATAAAGAAACCTCTCAATGTAGAAAGTTGTCAATACTTTAATTGTTTTTAGAAGTAGTCTCCGTTTCTCTCTATATATCTTCGCATTCAATGGAACTACTTAGAAAAGCAGTGGTCCCATTATTTTTTTTTGCCTAAGTTTGCCTGCATCTGCAGGTAGGTCACTTTCTTGTCTTTCTCTATCATGCGTCGCACAGCACTGATGTTATCTTCATATGCCGCTGTTGAAGGGCGTCCCTCACGCAGATCATCACTGAGATTGCTACGCCCACGCTTAAATTCATTAAACCACTTGTAAACTGCGGAGTGAGATGGCGCTTAACTTAACTGGCCAGTTCTTACAATTTTCAGGGCCACCTAGGTACGATTCGCAAAACTTTCAGTGTTCCCTAAGTAAAGTTTCAGCCTATGAATGTCCCACTGCTGAGCACAGGCCTCCTCTCATTTTCTGAGAGAGTTTTTATTTGGTAGAATTCCTATGCAGCAATCCGTCTAGGTAGATATTACCGCCAGTTATTCTGCCGTAAAGCGGTAGTATGCAACGTCGCTGTGTTTCCGTCTGAAGCTCATTGAGAGTCAGTGTAATTACTGAGCATATGAGTCTTAAGAACTGATGTCTCAAGTTGACAGACGCAGCGTGGTGCCACACTGAAATGTTCTGGGTGACACAGCATTTATAATGGGCAGACGTTGCATTTACCATCAAACATTTTTGTTCGTCTCGTCACTTTATCTAGTAAAAAAGATTGTAATTTAAAGGACGCAGCCTAAGCGGAGTGGAAAATTGCAATGCACAGATAAGTTGCTGTTGTGTTACTTATAAGTTAGATTTTTTTTTAATTAGTTCAGTTGTACAGTTTAATTATTTCCTCCATAGAACAAGCTTCATTAACTGTGGAGTTTAACATATTGTACATTTTTGGGAATCCTTTACACATGAAATATTTTATATTTCATGATTTTTTTTATTAATATTTCTGAGTTATACATAATTTTTTTATTTTGTATGTAGTTTAATATTTTCTGTTTGTTCAATCGTACAGTCATTGTGTCGTGAACCAAATTTTTTGGGTCTATATTTTTTACATAGATTTTTTTGTCGTAAAATATAAATGCTATGTTAACCGCGCTGCTGTAAATGCATCCGATCCAAATTCGATGTCGGTTTTGCGTAAAACAATGTTTTCAATCAATTTTAATTCGAACTGTTTTATATGTTCATATCGATGTAAATACTTTTACATAACATTTTGAATTTGAAGAAAAGGAACAAATCAATGGACTCACAGCTCTCGTTATATAAAATATTTTCAACTTTTGTTTAACAGAAGAAAGAAACTCCAACTTTTAGTTACGATGAAACTTTGTGACATACTTTGAGAACATGTTGAGAAAGTCTCTTCGTATCTGTGGCACATAATGTGCGTTGTATCAGAAAGTTTAATGCTGCAGCTTTATGTCATTTAAAAATATATGGTGTCGGGGGACGGCAAAAGCAAAGTTTCTACGCATTTTTAGGTCAAGGTTATTTTCGGTGAAAGTACATATTATGTTTAAAGATAAGTGAAGAATGTATTTATTAATACATTTTATAGATTTCGCAATGTTTGCGAATGTTTTTATTTTATGTATAGGTGATTTACATAGTATTTACATTGCTTTAAAAAAAATACTGGTGGTAGGATTATTATGCAGGAATCCGTCAAAGTAGGCCAGTGGTTCTGCCGTAAAACAGAAGTCTGTAAGTTAATACACAGTAATCTGTGTTTCGGCTTGAAGGGCACTGATAGCTAGTGTGATTACTGGGCATTAGGACTTAAATAATGATATCTCAGGGTAACGAGCGCGGTGCGGTGTCACACAGAAATATTTTGGATGACGCGGTATTTGTTATGGGCACATGTTGCACTTACCATCAGATGAATGATTTCTGGTCTCGCCATCTTCGATAAAAAAATTATCAGGTTATGTACCAGTTAATTCTAATGAAGGTGAAGTTGACGGTGACAAAAATGTCAAATTTTTGTCGGTATACTCCCAGACGGCGGACTGCGCAACGTAGCTGTAGAAACTTCGTTAAGTTCCCAAAAAATAAGGGATCGTTTTAGATGTTATCTAGAAATATCGACCAGGGAAGTACTAACAGAATTTCAACACAAAAATTTACATCTTGGTTCTTAATAGATAGTGGATGAAATTCCCTCTAGACCTTCTTCTTCTTTATCAGCCTGTTTATAGTCCACTGTTGAACATAGAGCTCTCTCAAGAAAAGAATATTGTCATAATCACCACACTTGGCAGGTGGAGTGGTGATCGCAATACCAAACACCTTGCACCTCAGACGCTGCTGTCTGTCATCTGTAAGTTATTCCGCTACCAGTCGGATTTCATGAGATTATCCTGGCATTTCCTTTAGTCGACTCTTATAACACCCACGGGACGGGAAGGGGTGACATATTTGTTTACGCCGCATCCTCTCGGCACCATTAATATCTAAATCTAGCCCTCTCAAAAAATTAAGGAGGACAGTGCCTAGGATTGCCCGTGGATCATTAATATGTCGTTACTTTTTTAACGTTGAAAATATTTACTGGCCACATCTTACTAGTGAAATTCTTGTGCAAGATTCCTCCTTGGTAATTGCGGTGTCAGTTATTTTGCTGTCAAGCAAGGGGATGAAAAGACAAGTAGGTTTCAGCTTTGGGCAATTTTTTTAAAGTGATTGCGTTACAGTCACAGTTGTAGTAATAGATTATATTACTATGTGTAAATATATACCATTTCATGATCCAAAACTGCGTGGTTCGATTTTCGTATGCTTCATCTACTGATATTTTGAATATTTTGCAGAAAATAATTGCCTTTCCGTTTCCGACATATAATAAAATTAGAACAGAAATTACTTTGCTAAGATCCGCATACGAAATGAAAACTTGTGTATGTGACCTAGTTTTTGAAGAGCACCCTCCTACAATAGCGCGTACGAGCAAACCTATCGCCAACGGGAACCGCCACCAGATACCTACAACACTATCACTAGGAATTGCTGCCTAATCCAATCCAAGGCGAATGCTGGATATCTAAGTATTCTTTAACGGCTCGAGAGTTGCAGCATCATACCTAGTCGATAACTTAGTGGTTGCTCAGATAGAGCAGCTACTAATTGTAATAAGAGCTGCAGCTTCCTTCCAAGGCAGGGGTGGTCATTTTGAGAGAATACTTTAAGTGTTTTAGATATTTTATTGTGTATATGACATTTATTTATTACCAATGACAAGTAAATATAAATGTTAAGATATTTTTACCTTATTTTGTCGGTAAACCAATTTTGAATCGCCTTATATGTCGGTTCAGTACTCGTAATTCATGCTTGCGACGGGGGTACTGTCATTTAACAATGTCTTCTAGAGTAATTAGCTTACAGCCATAATTTTGATGCCATTTTGTTGCTTGTATCAAAATCGATTTTATAAAAGGATTGGTCTTAACGGATTTGATTATACAAAATGTAACAATAAAATCTAGTTTAATTTTTTTAAGAACAGTTTTTGATTTCGAAGTAGTTTTATCCAAATTATTTTAAAGTTTTACTTTATTTTTAGATGTTTAACGATGAAGAATATTATATCCAATCAAATAAGAGCATTTGCGGATCTGTGAAACCACACACTTTCAAGTTATTGCTGTTTTTTTGAGGACACACACAACAAAACGCACAAAAAGTTGTAATGGCTATGGCTGGAAGGGGAAAAGGGGTAGGGCGCATTAGGGGGTCGTTTTAGAGTGGAGATGAGATATAGAATTAGTGCCTAGATTATCGCTAATACGATCTCGGACATTTTGTAACAGTAGACATATATTATATAGAAGGGTATAGTTGTGTAATATAGGAATATTTTAATTGTATAGTAGGTTAAGTAACTAGTGTCTGTCCGCAAGTTTCAGTTTAAGTTTGGTTAAGACATATATTTTACATGGACAGCAAAAAGACCCGGGAACTAATAATTTGAATTAATACACAAATGTTGATCTTGACTGTGCTTCGCACCATGGAAACCCAGTTGTCAATCACTGAAGCTAATACTGTAATTGCAGGGCACATGGAACAGAAGTCGATGCATAATATGCCACCATTTCCCACAAAAAGTCCACTGCTGGACATAGGCTTCTCCCAAGTTGGGTGGATTTGCCGTAATCGCCACGCTTGGCAGTCGGATTGGCGATCGCAGTACTAGACATTTCACACTTTAGACGCTGCTCCCGTCATCGGTCAAGATAATTAAGGTCCGGCATAATAGAGACGGTTATTCCGACATCAGCCGAAAGCCATGCGATTCTTGTGGCATTTCCTTAGTCGACTGTTATGACACATAACTGTATTTCGGTCTGAAGGGCACTGAGAGCTTAAATTAGCTTATATATACAATAGTCTTGATGCTAGTGTCAATTAAATTTGCCAAAATTGTTGCACATTTTAAATATATTACATATACTCTGAATATTTTTTTTTTACTTGAACGAAAAAGTAAGTAGCGGGCTGAGAAAAGTCGTTCACCGAATGGTAAGGTTTTCTGGTGGTATGAATTCTATGCAAGAATCCGTCTAGTTAGGTACCACAGCAGTGCCATTTATTCTGCCGTGAAACAGTAGTGTACAAATATTACTGTGTTTCGCTTTGAGGGGTACTGAGAGCTAGTGTAATCACTGGGAATATGAGACTTAAGAACTGATGTCTCTAGGTAAGGGGCGCAGTGAGGTGCCATACAGAAATGTTCTGGGTTTTTGCTATGGGCAGCCATGCGTCCATTAGGTGAAAATGTTCCTTGCCTCGTCATTATCCAATAAAAAATTCACAGTATGAAATGGAGAGGCAGATTCTCAAACGCCACTACCCCACGGCAAATATATAATTTAAAATTAAATATAACAGTCATCAGTTACAAATAAAATATTTAACAACCTACAATTCACCCACTGCTGGGCGCAGTTTCGAACTACTTTGAAGGGATACGATGAAGCACAAATTAATAATGGTTAAAGTCGGTTGGAGATGGCGTTATCTGTTGTCCTTAAGAAATTGTTTTTAAGACAACTGCTACCCGGTAGCTAAAAAGATTTTTGAAATCATAAATTATATAATCTGCTTCTCGTTTTCGTCACTGGCATATAAGTGAGAAATTATTCCTGAATTAAATATATTTTGTAGAATGAACACGTATTTATATGTCTAATAAAATTCGTGTTTTTTTATCGAAATATGAATAATGAACTTATGATTTCTACAACCTTATTTGGAAATACAATAGATGCTGTTTTTACACGATATCTGGAAATTGTCAATAACTTTCGTGTAAGCAGTTTTACTTCTATCGTCATCTTTTTCAATTAATATAGGAGTAATTAGGACAAAGTTATTTAACGTTCGATTGTAATGTTAGTTAAGCAAGACCAATTTGTTCTCTAGGAAAACTGTCCCATTTGTAATTTATTGCTAACATTATGGCCTAGAGCAGGTTCGGGATACTTGATTTAGTGTTATTGTACTGTCATTTGTTCTTGAGTTCGACAAATAATGGTTAAAACGGTTAATTAACCGTTCTCGGTCATTTAATTAAAACACTGGATTCAATGTTTTGCTTTGTGACATATTTACCAATAATAACACAGGTTTTATAAGGTGCCTTTTATATGCGTATCAATTAAATTTTACCATAGTATCCTACAGCAGAAGGTTCTTGCCAAGTTGAGAGGATTTACTATAATCGCTACGCTTAGAATCTGCGTACCGTTTAATGCCTAAACTAGTTTAGTTACGGTATAATTAAGTCCGATGTATTAGTTTCGAAGACAACAATAATTCTTTAGTATTAGTCGACATTAAGATGGAGAACTATACTATTCAGTTGCTTAAACAATTTTAAATGTTGATTTAAAAAAAAATATCCCTAAGGCTTTGAAACTGCAACTGATGACTCACTGTTGACGTGTGAAGTTCTCATTTATTGGAAAATCAAAAATTCTCAATGCGGAGGGTTGAGAAACGTAGAGCGGCTCGGCTCTACGAAGACTTATTCACAGCAGGATGTTTATGCGCTGTTACTTTACTTTCTTACTTTATAGTTCCGTCAAAAATTAAACCTTTATATCGAGGGGAAATCTACACGGTACCTCTTCACCGTAGGAGCAATAAAAAGGACAATAAGGAGCTATGTCAAAGTCCTATCAGCTAAAACTACACGAAGATTCTATAATCACCATTTTTTCGGCACTAAAGGAACGATGTCGTACACTGCTGCAGCTCCGACATCGATGGCCTATAGCAGACACTTTGTCGATAAAAGGAAAGAGCTGGATCTACCCCATCTATGTATAGACATTTAGGGGTAATGGTATTACTATATTCATCGTCATTGTCATAATTTCAGCCTATCATTGGTCCACTGCTGAACTTTGACCTCCCAGTGGGGAGGTTCATCTAGTGAGATTGCCGCAAAACACGGTCCACCATCCATCCATCTACCGACTTCCTGCAACACCGTGCAGGTCGTTACTCCATCTAGTGGAGGGTCGCCCTACACTGCGTTTGCCGGTACGTGGTTGCCCAACGGTTATCGGTTCTACGAGCTATATGGACGAAATATTGCAACTTCAGCTTACTGATCCTACGGTTACTCTAGTTTGCTACGGATACCATTGTTACGGATTCTATCTCGCAGAGAAACATCGAGCGTAGCCCTTTTCATAACTCGCTGAGCGACTTTGAGCTTCCTAATGCGACCTGCAGTGAAGGACCACGTCTCGGTTTCACAAATCGTCACTGGTAACATGCTCTGACTGAAAACTTTGCTTTTGAGGCATTGAGGTATACTCGACGAGAAGATGCGTCGCAGTTTCCTGAACGCTGCCCAGTCGAGTTGGATCTATCTATTGACCTCTGGGTCGAAGTTGGACCTACCTAATCGGACACGTTGTCTTATGTAAACAAATTCGTCAACAACTTCGAGCGTAGTGCCCTCAACAACAACCGTTATAGGTATTTACGTGGTCTATGGTACTGAAGTCTTTCCGGAATCCGGCTTGTTCAGGAGGCTGGAATGCTTCAAGTCTGATTGCGAGACGATTCGTGATGACTCTCAAAAACAGCACACAGACGCGGCTCAGATATGATGTCGGTCTATGGTTCATCAATAGAGCGTCATCGCCCTTCTTGAAGAACTGAGCAACCACGCCTATACTCCACGCCTCCGGCGTAGCGCCGCCGCGTAAGATACAATTAAACATATTTTGAAGGACTACAAGTATCGGATTTCCACCAGTTTTCAGAAGCTCCGCTGTAATTCCGTCCTCAACCGGCGCCTTACCATTCTTAAGACTAGCTATATTATGGGTGAATTATTCATGGTCTACAATTTTAATTTATTAATAATTGATTTACTCTTAGTTATAAAAAAAGGTAACAGAAAATACAGAAAATGGCGCTGGCTTATTATTTTATTCTTCATTGAGTTTAGTTTCCAGTGCAGATTGCGTATTATAACAATCTTAGTAATGTCTGCCCTGGAATAACCGCCCTGGAACACGGGTGAATCTTGTGTACACGGTGTTTGCTATTGCGCGCCGCTCTCTACGGCGATAGCGCGTCGTGGTGTGTGTAGGATTTCTAACTGCTTGTGTAGTGTTGGTGTCGTGGTTGACCGTATTAGGTCCGAGGGTGCCGAGACATCCGGGTCGTCGCGCACATTTCGCGGGCGACGTATGCGTACATTCGCGTTATGATTTGGTCGGTAGTTCGCAGTTTACCACCAGTGGGTTTTGATGGAGCGCGGCTTTTCTGAAAAATCGCCGCGGCACTTCTGTAAAGTGTTCCGAAATTGAGGGCATTTCCCAGTCACTGTGAATGTCTATGTTGCGCTGGAACCACCGGGTTCCGGTGGCTTTGTGCAGCAATCTGTTTTGCACTTTTTGCAATTTCTTAATATGATAGCCCGGCGCGTGTGCGAACGCGAGCGTAGGGCATGACAGGCCTTATGCAAGTCTTATAGAGGCGAAGTTAGTGTCATAAGCACAGAAAAAGTAGATTTTGCGACCAGGTAGTCGTGTAACTATGGTTGTACACATAGCAAGGGGTATATCCAGCAGTTGCGAAAGTGTTATGTAAATTTGAATTCCTTAAATAATGATTCTAAGACCTTTACACGGTCCTAGAAGAAGAATGTGATGTGTTATACGCAAGTAGATAGTAGAATCTTGTAGGAAAATGTAAATTTTATTAATAATGTATGAATATATAGATTTCATTAACAAAAAATAAGAAAAAGTCATGCTTTTCGCAAAACTTAAGCAATTTTTGTAGTTAATATTGTTTATTAAGTAGAAGCACAGTTTATTTATTATACTAGCTCGAAATATATAAAGTAGAATAGAAAATAGTAAAACTAGTATAGAGAAAATGTTGAATTTTTTAACAGTTTATCTACGTAGAATTGTGATACTGTAAAATTAGCACGTATAGCAAATGTTGAATATGTAGTATGAACTGGTTGCTATGGGAAAATGTTAACTATATTATTGTACTTGTGTTGATTTCCTTAATAAAGTCAAAATAATGGTCATGCGATAGTAAAAATCAGAGGTACAATAATGTCAGGTGGGAGTCGAGTGGTGGCTCTCTTTATAGAAACGCTCGGGGGCATTGCCTATTTGTCCGAAACACAGTAATGTTATTCACTACTGCTTCACGGTAGAATAATTGGCACTACGTTAGTACCACAGTACCATCCGTCTAGGTATCTTCCACCGCAGTGACGTATGTCTTAGGGAAAAGAGCGCAGTGGGAATCAGGTGTTCTGGTTGACACAGTTTTAGTCACGGGCAACAAAAAACCTGATAACCTGCATAGTTTATTGGTATAGGTTTTATTCAACAGAAAAAGTAATAAAGTAATATGTCTAGTTTAAAATGATTTTTCCGCTCGGTAAAAGTAACTTTTTTTTGGATAATATTTGATGTGGTCAAAAAAGGGCGTTAAGTCACAAAAATCATAAAATATTATTTCAACATTGTATCAGCTTTTAAAATATGCTTTAATTTTTATTACAAGTCACTTCTCTACAAGTTCTTTTATTAAAAAGAATAATAAGCTTTAATTTTTTCTATACCCTTGATTAATTTATTTGTTGATTATAGTGTTTATACAATTACTACAAACCATTTTTGGGATGACCTAAAAATCGTTCAAATATTTCAAATTACAGCATTAGCCGAGAACAAGGGGCTAACCAAATTTAATATTTGCGGCAGTTGTTAGATATGCCCGATGTGGTAGATATCGATCAGGGAGACACCTTCGTCATATTGACCATTTATTTACGTTTAATGCTCTATTAATTCCAAAAGTTGTGCTACATTTTGGGGCTCTATTTAGTATTATTTTCTGCAAATTGTATAGCTCGTCTTGATGCTAGTGTCAATTTAATTTGCCAAAATTGTTGCACATAAAATATAAAATATAGAATAAAGTACATATACTTTTAATAAAATATTTTCGTTTACTTGAATAAAAAATAGTAGCGGGACAATACGACATATGAGGCTTATGAACTGATATCTCAAGGTGAAGAGCGTAGTGTCGTGCCACACATAAAATGTTCTGTGTGACACACCATTTGTTATGGGCAGTAATTGCACTTACCAGCTGGTAAACGTTTTGCTCGTCTCGTCACTTCGTTTCATATAAAATGTGCTACGTCTGCCCATTACAGTTACGGTGATTCAGCAGAATTCCGAAGTGTAAAGTTCTGTGCAGCACCGTATACACTCGTCACTAGCTACAATACCTTCAATAGTTGTTAGTTTTATAAGTACTTTATTATTGAGAAAAGTAAAACGGTGTATTTTTAATAAGAATTCCTTCACGAACATAACATTTTGAATGTATACGAGTAATAATTTTTTCATTCAAAAAACACCGCGGCACTGGTTTTAAGAAAGAATATCGAATGATAATGTCACTCAGTCAGTCAGTCGGATAGTGTTAACAAAGCAGCTAAGAAACATCAACAATTGTTATAACCTAACAAAAGAAACCATTCGAGTTTAACCCAGACTACATCGTTTATACACTTTCTACATTTTCACAAGAAATACTAGATTTTTATTTGTTTAATATTCCATACACGCGAGAGGTTCTGTTTTTATGTTGAATATCACAAAAATAAGGAATATAAAAATGAGAGTAAACCTTAAAATGGATCTGATAAAAGTAAACATAAACGAAAATTTTATAATTATGTTGTTTCACTGGTTATTTAATGTGAAGATCTTTTAAGGGCAAAAGAAGGAATAACTGTATTGAAGACTGGTCATATTAGTCGCGAAAAATAACTATGTTATAAAATTTGGTTATTTCATTTGATTTTTTTATTTAAAAGTTATTGAATCTTCACTTCTTGGGAATTCCTTGCCCGATGACATCAGGAAAGCTCCCAATAAATATTCCTTTAAGTAGTTGGTTCGTGAATATATATTAAAGAATGATTAGACGAAATATTTATTAGAATTTGGGAACCTTGTTAAGTGTGGATTTATTTAGCGTGTATTTATATGTATGGTATGTGTATATATATGTTTGTGTGTAAGTAATATATATAGAGGTATATATTGTTGTTGTGTTGTATATTTATATGTATGTATTTATGTTTGTAATTATATACATATTTAGTATATTTATTACCTATCTATGTACTACTTATGTTTATTTTATTTTTAAATTGCTACACCTCCACAAAGTCTAACTACTCCATGGGTTGACTGGTAGAAAATGCCTAAAGGCATTAAGACCGCCCTTTGTAACCTTTCATTGTGAAGGAAGCAATAAAGATTATAATAAATAAATAAATAAACACTATAAATGGAACAAAGCTAAACAAATTATTTTTTGTTTAATTTTTAATAATTAATATATCCTCGGGGTGTATTCGTTTTTCTAATTTGTACGTATAATATTCATTTTGATAAATTGAGCATTATGGGATTTATTTAAATATAAAATTATCTGTTACAGAATAACACGATGGTTTCACCAGAGTGCTATTGAAAATGACCGATTTCTTGTGACTTTAAGTTGGCATTGTACATTATACGAAATGGGAAGTGTATGGGAATTCACCCGTGGCAGCTATAAACATAGTGAATGCTACAAAAGTAACCAGTGTAAGTCTTCATTCGCTGTCCAACTATGTAGTTATAGATTTGTTAAAATTAACTCAGCCAACTTAAACAAATTGCGGAATGCACTCCATTTCCTTTTTCTGTGATGTTCTCCTGTCTGATTTTCGACCACTGCGCTAACTGCCTAATACTGTCGGAAGGTCTCAACTAGGCAGGAGGTATTATAGAGCCACAAGTGAAAGTGCAAACACATGGGCACTCATCTCAACCTACCCGTGCTCAAAGTAACACTCGATAAAATCGGAGGTAGGCCAAGAGACTGTGTCAGAAACACGAAAGTAATCACAACACAGATCGAAAACTAACATTATATTTTTGCACATATTTTGGCTTCGGATGGTATTCGAACCCAAAACCCGCGGCGTAGAAGTCGATTACTCTGACCTATACGCCACGTCGTCGTCATTTTTCTAGGAGAAATACAATGACGTGCCAGCTACGAGGGTGGATTGAAAAGTACTCGGCCTAACCAAGAAAATAAACACATACTAAATCAGTTATATTTTTATT
>DWIA01000182.1:0-12808 GCA_018248195.1 Archon apollinus
GCTGCTGCGGCTGCTCAGGATCGACGCCGCGCCGCACCTCGTGAGTAGCTCCCCACGCCCGGCCCACCGCTGGGCAGACAGCCGCCCGCGCTGGCGCCCGGCCGCCCCGCGCTGGAGCGCCTGCACCAGCTGCTGCGGCTGCTCAGGATCGACGCCGCGCCGCACCTCGTGAGTAGCTCCCCACGCCCGGCCCACCGCTGGGCAGGCAGCCGCCCGCGCTGGCGCCCGGCCGCCCCGCGCTGGAGCGCCTGCACCAGCTGCTGCTGACAGAGAGATAAGTTACTAGGCATATGAGACTTAAGAACTGTTGTCTCAGGGCGACGAACGCAGTGTACTGCCACACAGAAATTTCTTGAGTAAGAGTTGACACAGCATTTGTAATGGCAGACGTTGCACCTGCCAGTAGGTTAACGATTTGCATGTCTCGTCTTCCATTAAAAATAACTTTGTGAGAGTGGCGCGGGATGGCAAATATCAGCCACATATGGAATAACGACCCTCTTTTTCTTCTCTCTCTCCCTCTCACTCCCTCCCCTTCCGTTCCTCTATCTCCCTCTTTTTCTCTCACAATAACTCACTCGCCTTCAATTTCGTCTACTTTATCATTATGACAATATCTCTTTACATTTATAATTCTATTCACTTTTACTTTGGTATAAAATGAAGTTATACTGTTTTAGGTGACCGAATGGCCGGCGCTGGAAGACGGCAGCCGGTGGGCTGATGGCACCGACGAGAACAGTATATTCCAAAGGGTGCCTTTAACCTATTTGCAGAAGTAAGTGTACATTGTGAAAATAAATGGAAAACTAACATGGAATCGGTTCTCACCATGATGTAGATAAAATTTAAATGTCTGTTTGTGATGTCAAAATAACAGCTTTTTACTTAATGCATATCAAAGTATATACGGTACTTATAAGGAAAAAAAAATGTCTGTTCCGGCTAACACCCGAAACGGCTGGACAGATTTTGACGAGACTTTCACTGGCAGACAGCTGATGTTATAAAGAGTAACTTAAGCTACGTATATTTTAGAAAAGGATTTAAGGTTTGCTGAAAAAGCATAAAAGCCATAAAATTGTGAACTTAGATACCTTTTATAATAATTTTCTTATTATAAAAAATTCATAATACCAACATTTTTATATACGAGCGAAGCGGGCGGGAAACAGATATTCAAGAATTTGAGTAATAATATTACATTCCACTGAATAGTTATATAATAATAGTTATACTATAACTGGTGGTAGGATTCCTATTCAAGAATCCGTCTAGGTTGGTATCACCCCAGGGCCAGTTATTCTGCCTTGAAGTTTCAGTTTGAAGAGCACTGTGAGCTAGCGTAATCACTGGGCATTTGAGACTTAAAAATAGATGTCTCAGGGTGACAGGCGCAGTATGGTGTCGAACAGAAATGATCTGGGTGACACAACATCTGTTATGAGCAGACGTTGCACTTACCATCAGGTGAACGTTTCTATCGTTTCATCACTTTTTCCAATAAAAAAAAAAAGATTTTTTCTAGTACACATTATAGACATAGAAATAAAAAATCTGCCTAAATATTCATTCGCGATTTTCCTTAGATATGAATATGTAATCTGTGTAATCATTGACCATATGAGATTAAAGAACTGACGTTTCAGGGTGATGAGCGCAGTGTTGTGTCACATAGAAATGTTCTGGGTGAGCATTTGTAATGGGTCGACGTGTAATGTGCTGGCACTTGGAAGATTAAAGTAACAAGCGATGCTCCTTAGATGATGCCCATCGCGCAACCCTTTTAAGTCTGGCTTATTTTAGATATCATCGACCGCGTGGTGAGACTACTAACATTTGTGGAAAAACAATTTTTAGTTTTCTGGTTCGGTTGTGTTCTGATTCTCTGTGTCTCCGGCACTGCATATTATCCTATCTCCGATCTCATATAATAAGCGTTAGATCGGGCGTTAGGTTAGGCCGAGCGAGTGTCTCTGTGTTTGCGCGATGTTTGATACTATAATTTCTTGCACAGTTGATAACTTCCAACAGTATTCTGAAGTTGTTACAGTGGTCGTTACATCTGCTAGGAGGACATAATAAATAAGATCATTTTCCTGGCATTTCCCTTGGCCGTTGACACCCATGGGACAAGGATATGGGCGGCGTTATTAATTTTAGATATGGAGTTGACTGTCGCCAAATGTAAAGTAACGTTTGGTTACAGGGTGAACAGTTTGATGCGCGCGCGATGCAGCGAAGGTACAGCCGTGACGTTCATCCAGCTGCCACAGCCGCCACGCCTGCCCGCCAACGCGTCCAGTGCGGACGAGGCCATCAGCCAACAGTATTTGAAGGTTACACACAATTTCTTTATCATACTTTTAAACTAGAAATGAATGCGAAAATTGCTCTAACGATTTCTATGAAAGTTATGGGTTAGGGTTGTCAGATGTTATAGGGTCATCAGATCCATCATGCAGTCTCGTCTTTGAGAAAATTTATATTACAATAAACCGGTCAAGTGGGTGTCGAGCCAGTGTAGGGTTCCGTAGTTGAACGTCACAATATGCTCACTTAGACGTAGCTGTTTTAAACAACTAACTTCTAAGTAATTTTCAAATAAATGTATACGACTCCAAGTACATTTTATAAGTTCGTCGACTATAACTTTTTAACTTGTAAGGCCTTCTTAGCTGTGATAGTTTTATAATTTCGTTATTTGTCCTACTATATTCTAGCTGACAGCTACATTTTAGATGGGTGGGTACAATTGACTAACAGAAATTAGCACTTTAAAGCTTAATATTTCGCAAACGGATCCCTAAATTGAAAAATCTTATTCACATACCCGAAATATTTTTGAAAGACCTATCCGACGACAGCCCACACCATGAGATGGACAAGCAAAAACATTCGTCCCCGCTCTACGTCTAGGGGAGGTTTTATTTTATACCTATATACCCATGCCAAATTACAGTTTTCTGATACTAAGAGATCTCTGAGCTAATTCACGGACGAAGGGACGAAAATTACGAAACTATAACGGTTCCTTGTTCACTAAAAACTCAAAAACTTTAAATTTAATATTCTAATACAATTTTGGAATGAATGGGACCACAGAGGTCGAGGTCGTCTTATTTTTCTTAATATTAGGGTTCAGTTCTCAGTGCATACACCTTAAAAATTTAATCTGCTGTTTTAAGTGCTAGAAGTTGAAGATTAAGAATTAAAATCATGTAGTGTCATGTTCGGTCTTGTACAATTCCTACTTACAGTGGAACAGCATGGTACACTCTTCCCGGCACTGAGACTCGGTTAAAGAGATAGTAAGCGTTCGTCCAGAAGTGGGAGGGTTATAGCCTACTGTTTTAAGCTTAGACTTTATAAAAAAATATATAATAGCATATTTGAATGCATTTTTATATATTTGTCTCTGCTGTCGTTTCCAGGTATTAGATGAATTGACAAAGGATCTCCCGCCAACGATACTTGTAAGAGGATTGAAATCCGTCACATCGACAGATCTGTAAAATACATAGATTATATAAATAGCAATAAGCAACCTGTTCTTTGTCACTTGAGTCGCCATAGATAATGTTTGACGGATCACTCGCTCGCACGGATGGGGAAGTAACAGTGGTGCGAGTAGCTCTACAGAATTAATATTATCGTTAGTTTATTATTATGTTAATTAATAATTTGCTAGAAAGACTCACTTGATAACTGTCAGATTTAATTTTGTTTTCATTTATTGTGGTACTGGCTACAATGCTTTCAGCCAAATATAGTAAAATTGGTGTAATTTGTTTTATAATTATGTTATATTTACAATTGTTTAAAAGTATTTAAATATTTCTACAATAAAATGACAGTTCCCTTTTTTGGACATATTTGGCGCCAAAAATGACAGATTTAATAAATAATATCATAATCAGCTGTAGTGCACACGAATTGACAATAATAATGCTTAAAAAAGAAAAACGTAACAGAGTGACATTCCCGCCTAATATATTAATATCTGTTTAGTATTCATATACATCATAGCATAAAATTGTGGATGTCGGAAAAAATAACGTCTGATTCTGTAACATTTCTTCATTACTTTTTGTACAGCAAAAATTTAGTTTAACAAAAATAACCTATAATTTCTACAGTAATGTGACAGTTCTGTATTTTTATTCTTGGACACTAAAACAATTCGTTTTAACTTGGCGCCAAAAGTGACATTTAATAAGTTCTACATCAGCGGTAGGAAATATACAGATAAGTTTTTTGGTACACTATAATTGACAATAATGTTGTTAAAAAAAAACAAAAAACGTAATTAATATATTTAGTTATTAATATATTAACATTCTCGGTTAATATATTAAAAACTGTTTATTTTTCATATACAACATAACACTAACTTGTGGATTTCGGCAAAATGAAGTCTTGTTCTATAATATTTATTCATTGTTCTATTGTATAGCAGAACGACTTTAACAAAAAATGACCTATAAATGCTAACCAGATAAAAAATATACTAACTAATTATTATAGTTAATATTTACCCTAAGTGGAATTTGTTTTTCAACTTTTCAACAAATAATATTTCACAATGTTATGTCCCTTTTACTAGTTCCAAGAAAATATTTCAACTCTCAAATAAGGTGTCTTGTCATGTGGCCCCACTCTTCCGCTCTAGTTTTGATATTTAAAGGACTTGTATTTTTTTAGAAAGTAATATACTGTTTGAATAATTAGACCAATGACAATTCTTTTGCAAATTTTTACCAATTTATATAAGACGATATATTTTGTGACAAAATTTACTATAAAACAATAGTATGGATATACTTTGTGTAATATTTGTTTTTTGGCATAGGAGACTTAAAAGTATTTTGTAAAATAGACAATCCGGTTAAAATAGTTACTACAGTTCGTTTATGTAATATAATTATTTCTCGTGACAGTTGAGAAATCATCAGAAGAAATAATTGTAACCTATGACAGATAAACGCAATATTGACACATCCATAATATTTCTTTAGTAGTTAAAAATGATAACAAAAGTAGTATTTACATGGATCGCAATTTATATATATCAAAACATATTTTATTTGTAATTTAATGGAATAAACATATAACAGCAATATTTAAAAAACTTGACACGTATAAAAATGACTTTTTTTAAGAATATCCATAACAGTTTTCCTACCAATATTCCGAATCGTGATTTTTAGGAAAAATTTAACTTTAGTAATAGAAAATCAAGTATTGTACTTTTAAGTTATTTTTTTATTTTGACGTACATTTTTAAGAATGTTAATGATAAGATGTCCTCTCTAGTTATATTATTCTGAAATTATTTATTATGTCTTGTTTAATATGTGTAACGAAATAATAATTTTCCAACGACAATCTAGACCAAGCCGTTTTATGGCTATTACTTTCATTACTCTGTTGACTATATAACTGGACTATTTTCAAAAAAAACCTTATTTGTATTACTTTAATAACATATGCTGAACATTTTCTTTACATTGATAAATTATTTATTAAATAATATTAATGACTTTTTGTGTTATATACTTCTTTAATTTTATAACAAAGTGCTACCGACACAGTTCATATAGAATCAACATGACCTACATAGTATAATACCTTTCTTGTTCAGGTAATTGTCGAGACTATGTTATAAATTTAGTATTAATGTTTCAAAAGCTAAATACTGTTTTATATATAACTAGCTGTACCCTGCCACGCTTCGCAGTGGCACATTGTGATTGAATGGTTGAGAAATGAGAAACAAAACAAAGAATACATTTTATATAAGTTTAATTTTGCAATACTTGTGGATATACAATATTTTTTGTCTTTCCACTGTCTGCGTAAATATAAAGACTATCTGGTTTGCCGACTCGGGAACACGCAACATACAGTTGTCCATGTGAAAAGCAATCCGCATCTAAATCTAGACCACACAATTCTAAAGATTGACCTTGAGCTTTATTGATTGTGATTGCAAATGCCAATCGAATTGGGAATTGCAATCTTTTAAATTGAAATGGTGTATCGGTCGGGATCATGGGTATTCGAGGAATGAGGACATCTTCACCTTTGAAAGGCCCCGTTAAAATCGTTGCTTCCACTACGTTATTCATTAATTTCTTAACTGCAAGTCGCGTGCCGTTGCAGAGTTTTGGCTGATTAATATTCCGCAAGAGGATAATTGGCACACCTACTTTCAATTTTAATATATGTGGTGGTATCCCTGGCAGATCAAGTGAGTTTAAAAATTCTGTTGGATAATTAACTACTTCATCTGCTTCCACAACGGTGTCTATCGACTTATATGTAGTTTCATCACTTTGAATACTGGATTGAATAACATGATTAAGTTGATAGACATCTTTATTCTTTGCGGCAAGGATAGCTCGTTCACTGAGCCAATCATGATTTTTATGATTTATTTGAATGTCAGGAAATACTTTTTCGATCAGTTCTTCTTTCAATGTAACTAAATTACAAAAATGATCGGGAAATGATATTCGTCTAGACGTCTCATCGACTGGCAGCTGACCGTTTCCAATTTCCAGTAACTGTCGCGAGAATACCTCAGCTAATGGATCATTCTGCAACTGGACACGCATATTCGTAGTCAACTGCAATGTACGTACGTGCCGCCATAGTGTTGAATATTTCAAGCAAGCATTTATTTCGTCTGCTGGTGTCGATCGAGAAATTACAGGCAATGTTTGCCTAAAATCTCCTGCGAGCAATATCAATGCATTCCCGAATGGTTGAACGTTTCCACGCAAGTCTCTTAACGATCGATCAAGAGCTTCGAGCGATTTTTTATGTGCCATCGTGCATTCATCCCAAACAATTAGTTTACATTTTCGTAATACTTTTCCCATACCGGATGCTTTAGAAATATTGCACGTAGGAGTCTCGATGATTTGCATGTTTAATGGCAACTTTAGAGCTGAATGCGCAGTTCTTCCACCTGGTAACAATGTTGCAGCTATTCCAGACGAAGCAAGAGCTAAGGCTATATCACTTTTTGATCGAACCGTTGCTAGAATCAATCTAATGAGGAATGTTTTCCCAGTTCCTCCTGGCGCATCCAAGAAGAAGATCCCCCCAACTCCGTCATTTATCATTTGCATTATGCGATCATAAATGCCTTTCTGTTCACGCGTTAATTTGGGAATGTTCGATTGGACATATGCCTGAAGATCATTAATGTTGTAACTCTGTTCACGGCGTAAATCTACATCAAATGCAGCAGTCGCAGTTCGGGTTGGTGCTGGCATTCCTAATTGAATAAGAACTTTATTTGCAATAGCTAAGCACTTGTCTTCAATATTTATCAATGCTTCGTTGTAAATGGCTTCTGTAAATTCTAAGGTCATATTGGCATTTTCAAGGCGTACTCTATGCAAAATATCCTCAGCCATATGCGAACGATATCTTTCCCATAACTCTGTGGGAGATGAAGGAAAGCAAGCGGTCAATATAATTGCAAATAATGCGCGAATTTGGTTTGGATGTGCAGTGTTGCACGCGTCATTGATGCATATGTTCCACTGTTGGTCATTTTCTAATAAATTCAGAGCTTGACACGCAGCGCGAAAAGTGGCATGTGTGACGCCGTCAACTATTTTTAATTGCTGGAAAGATGTAGGACCAGGCACATTTACCAATAGCATGCGAAGGAAAAAACATTCATCTAGATTGGGATGCACTGTATAAAGTCTACCAATTGTATTTTCTTTGAAAATGCCAGGGTGACCGTCGACTGGCTCCCCTCGTTTGCGCCGTACGAATACTTTTTTAGTTACATTCCACGTGTAGTAAGAGGGAACTTCTGAATACATTAGTGTTCTGGCGAAAGCGTCTTCCTGGCATAAGGTGAAAAAAGCAGTCAGAGTTGTACCAGGTGGATTAAGGGCTCTTTCTTGCACATTTGCATCTGTGAAATAAACACGCTGTCCATTTTCTAAATGTACTGCCAAGTGAACCACAGCTGGATTGCGTTCATGCATGGGAAATGAAAAAATTCGCCATGCAGCCTCATTGCTGCTTATGTATCTTCCAGCCTGGTATTGAGCAATTTCATCGATATCTCGTACTGCATTATTGTCACTATTATCTGATTGCACACTAAAAACTGCCATATCGCTGCCTTTATTAACATATTTACAGATATATTTAATTGATTTTACGGAATTGCAATATTCTACGTTTATGTGGGCTTGGTATGTTTTTGACAGTAGAGGAGAATATGGAACCACCCAACGGTTGTCTACATCAATATCACCATTTTGCATGTGTATAGTTGCCGAATTCCCAC
The DNA here is from genome assembly GCA_018248195.1 of Archon apollinus. Taxonomy (NCBI): domain Eukaryota; kingdom Metazoa; phylum Arthropoda; class Insecta; order Lepidoptera; family Papilionidae; genus Archon; species Archon apollinus. The sequence continues at coordinate 8,327 of DWIA01000182.1, forward strand.
CATCTTCAGTTGATCGTCTTCTATACCGAGGATATCCATCGTCGCCTGTTACTGTGTTGGCTGTGAATGCTCGAGGATATTGCTTAGAGCATTTCCCATCTACCATGCATGGTGAATTTGGATTTAGTGTACCACATGGTCCATGTATCATGTTTTTGATGATCACTGCATGCAAATCCTTATCGACGTCAGCCCGTGGAATCTCAGCGCATATCACATCATCGATTTCGTCTGAAGTTATTTTATTGTAGAGCCAGATTAGTATATGCGCATGTGGCAATCCTCTCTTTTGCCATTCCACTGAATACATCCAGCAGCGCACAGATCCAAATACTTCATGTTTCACAATGAAATCCATCAGCGATTTAAGCTTTTGTCGGAAAACACGTGCTATAATGTCATGCCTATCCACGTGTGATTGCCCAGGAAGTAACAGCTGCCGTATCTCGTCCCAAACTGGATTGCATGTGAAAGTGATAAATAAATCTGGACGCCCGTAATGACGAACATATGACATTGCATCTTGAGCATATTCTTGCATGTGACGTGGACTGCCAATGTATGAAGATGGCAAAATAGTTAGCTTTCCAACGTTGGTTGTATTACCGTCATTCACAACTGCATCTCGCAAATGAATATATTCTTCAGAGCGTAGTTTAGTCTGATTCAAACGGAGAAATAGCAAACGTTCCGTTTCAATTTTTGCATACATATCCACAATATACTGGTGAAATAACTGACGGCATTTCAAAATATGATTGTCCTCGTTCCTCCGAATCATTAAGCGGTATGCGTAAAATTTCATTGAGCTGCACTTTTTATTGATTTCTGCACCATTTACTGGATTTATCATTTTCACATTGAAATGATATCCATCGGCACCATCCCAAAAGATCACTGGATATTGTAAAGCATCGTAACAACGGTGAGTTTCTGCTACGTTTATTAATTGATTATTTCTTCGATGGAGAACAATATCTCTAGGTTGGAACTGATCTCCGACTATGACAATTGCTACTTCGTCTATAGTTGGAGCATTATATCTCCGGACATGTTCTCCAGCGGGAGTTTTGTCTGCGTGAATAACAATTTTGTGGGTATCTGATGGCATCATATCAATTGCTGTTTTGAACAAACGCACTAAATTGTTCCTTTCGTGAAGAAGCTCCTGCAGCTGCGAAATAATGGATCTTCTTAGCGAGTTATGTATTCCACAACGTGCATCTACTTCATCTCTATCATCACCAATGAAGTACATTTGTAGGAATTTATGGTCACTATCTGAGAACGGGAGCAGAGAGCCAGCTTTGTGATATATTTGCCCTTTGATTTTAAAAGTTGGCATGAATTGAGCAGTCACGATTTCCGCACCAAATGACGTCATTTGGAAGCAAGAGTTATATTTCCTGATGTTCGATAAGAAATGCTTCGATTCAGCGGTAGATCCAGCAAGTAAAGTTTTCAATGGCTCTGGTGGTGCATCAAGTTGAGGCAATTTGATTTTTCCGCCAGCGCAACACATCCCTTTCGTTTCATTATTAAACTTTAGAGCCTGGCAGTAGCTACATACATGACTCATCTGACCAATGACAACATGCTGACTTGAACTATAATCAACAGCTGGATTGTACCGGAACGCAAGACGATTGTATTCCAGATGCAGATCAGCTGTTCGTTCTGTTCGTGTTTCAGCTATCCTCACCCTTTCGCGTTCATTCCGTTCAGAACGAACCAAATTTGTTGCTGCAGAACGCGACTGACGTGCTCGCAATCGTGCATCCTCAAGCCTGGCTGCTCGTCTTTCTGCTGGGTCCACGTTACGTGTCTGGATGGTGCTTAGCCTGTTCCTCTCTCGTACGGATGCTCGCTCTTCCTCAGTCATATTCGAAAGCCGTCTTCTTGATCCTTCTGTGTGGCGAGTGCGACGGCCCAAATTTGACTTTCTGCGAGGCATTATTTCGGTTTTCACTGAAACAGAAGAAAGGAATGAGATTAAAACTTCTTATGGCTCTCACAGTTCTTATATTCTCCTATCTCTCGTGATTCTCATAGCTGCAGCTCGACAACAATGAGACACAGGATAAACAGCATTAAAAATTAATAATACTTAATTTATTAATAATAAAATATATGTGTGTGTATTACTTTACACACGTAAGAAGTGAAACTTCCTTATGACATACCATTTTTCGAAAAATGACTTACTATTTACAAATTGAAATTATTTATTGAAAGTAATACAATTATTAAATGACTGCCATTTTAACAAACATGCATTAATTTTTTCGAATTTAAAATAAATGAATAAATTATTAAAAACGAAAAATATAAGAAAATTATTAAAAATAAATGATTAATAAAAATGCACGTCTTTATGTTTTCATTTTCTAACTGTGAACTGTTTTACATTTAATTGTTATTTTATTTGATTTTATTATTGAAATTAATTGATGTTTACTATATTGATATTCGTAATAATTAATAATTGCTAGTTTTAATTTTAATGTAATTATATTTATATACATTAACTGATACCTATAAACAAAAAGTGAGGTTAATCCAAAATAAATACTATAATTACGTCCACGTGTTAGATGTATTAAAAAAGATAAAACCACTCACTTTCGTTAGAAATCCACTTGAATTATAATAAGTCCTTTTATTTTGCCTGTCAGTTTATTATTAAAATATTATTATCTTTTACGCCATTATTGAATTATAAAAACAAACATTGCTATGAAATTTCTCTCATACGTCGATAGAAAAGATGCACTTCAATAATAAATATGTTTTGTTATTGATTAATTAGTTAACTAATATTTTACGTATTTATTTAATTAATTAATATTAAATAAATAATAATTGCAAAAAAATAATATTTTTACTGTCTTTATTTTTGATATAAAATATAACCTCTACTTACGATTTAGTGAAAGGCGCAGTTCGATCACAACACTATCACACCAAAAATTATTGATTTAAGTGAATATTTATTCAGATTGTATAATAATCAGAATCAGATGCAAATTTTTTTGTAAATAAACAATGTAATTGGGAACTAAATTGTTTCTCATGTGACTGCGTCATTACTATTGCGGTTGTCAGCGAGTGTTTTCCTCGCTTCTGGCAGATGGCGCGGTCACTGGTACACAGCTGATCGTTAAAAAACCTGTTTTTTCGCGGTCGCGGATATGTGACTTATGCAAAAAATAGATAAAAACAATCCTTGATGCGGATTTTATATCATGTTAAAATTTCAACTTAATCGGTGCAGTACTTTTTGAGTTTTTGAAGCGTACACAAACCAACATAACATTTTTATATATATAAGATTGTAGCCGTGACTCGGACATTTTTGTTATTTTCGTGGTTTGACGCTCCGATATAATTACAAATTGTTACCATTGACTATTTTACATTGTCTGCTATTATTTAGCTGAATTTTGTTAAATTATTATTATTATTTTTTAGATCAGCTAGCTTACTTTAGCTTTGTTTTTTCTGAAGGCAGAATTTACTTTGAACAATGAACAATAATAATTGAAAAACACAGAATAATGATTAGTATGACATTCTTAGCCTGTGATGGCCCATTTCGTCCCGCGTGTGTGGTAAAAATCAACTAAGGGAATCTTCAGGAAAATTACATGGCCTCCAATAGATGGCGGAATAACAATCTTTATATTGCCAGACCTAAATTATCCTCACCGGTGAAGTATAGCAGTGTGTGAGGTGCGAAGTGTCTGGTACTATGATGCTTAACCGCCTGCCAAGCGTGGCAATTATGGCAAATCCTCCCAACTCGAGAAAGGCTTATGTAAAGCAGTGGACTCTTACAGTCTGTTGAAGAAGAAGGTGACTTTCTTGTTTGTTTTTCTTATTTACCATTTGTGTAAATAATAAAAATTACTTATTCTTTATTTGAAAGTTTTTAGTACAAAAACAAAAAGAAAAACTATCTTTCGTCGTTATCGTTATACTAATAGTAGTATAGTAGGAATAAGATATTCTAAAACGTCTCCTCACCCCGTGAGTGTCGTACAAGTCGGCTAAGCGAAATGCCTAAAATCAGACGACAAAATGCCTAAGATCAGAGATAAATGACATACGTAAAATTATCCAGACCGGTGGCGAGCAGAAGCATCTAAAGTCAGGTGCTTAAACCTTTGTTATATTATATAAATATTTTTAAATTTTAATGTAAAAAAAATTAATAGTTTTATTCTATGGAAGAAAGTGACGAGAAAACACATCTTTCACCTACTGGTAAGTGCAACGTCTGCCCATTACAAATGCTGTGCCCCTCTGAACATTTCTGTGTGGCACCGCACTGCGCTCGTCACCCTAATACATCAGGTCTTAAGTCCGATATGCCCAGCATTTACGATAACTAACAGTGCCCTTCAAATCGAAAAAAAGTAATGTTTGCACAATACTGCTTTACGGTAGAATAACTGGCCCTGCGGTAGTACATCCCTAGAC
>DWIA01000183.1:0-12799 GCA_018248195.1 Archon apollinus
CTTTAGGAATGTGTTTTAAAAAGAATACTGCTTTTTAATTTATAATTTGTTTTACTTTCACACTTTCCTACTTTATTTGTAATAGTCTTTTTGATAATATCTCGCCGGTAGAAACGCTCGGTAACGCAATTTGATTTTTTTTTTATTCAGTAGCGAATGTGTGCGTTGCAGTGTTTCTTCCGGTGTTTTGTGAGCGTGACGCGTGTATGGGTTATGTGCTATTTATATGAGATGAACTTTATATAATAAAATAATTTACGAGAAGTACAGACTTTGTTTTCATGGAAACCCAAGTATCAAGTCGCCGTCGCGCAAGAGGTTAACAAAATTGTACACCAATTATCCCTAAGATTAGGCTGAATTATTGAAATTTAGTAGTCGTGGAATATTGAGTACAATATATTTAAGATGTTTTAGACATAATAGACAATGATTACCTTAAAACAATTTTTTTTAAGATATGAATAACATGGAATACATTGAATAGTTAAAACTTAAAAGTCGAATCGAAAACGTATCCAGCCTTGCAACTTGCAAATTCGACGTCTTACAAAAGTTGGTGTTGGATTGACATTACAATAAAGTTGTTCATATTTTTTATATATGTAGGTTACAAAGAACCTTATATTTGCAATACCTATAATGTTTGAAGTAAATAATGATATCTTATAATATTTAAAACAAGTGTTCGTGTCCTGTTGTACGATAGGCATGAAAAAATTTGCTTGTTCATCAAAATTACCTAAGCAGAATAGCATACACAAGCTTTTTCAACACTGCAGCGCTGCAGATTTTTTGTTCGACGTGCAATTTCCCCTATTAATAATTTTGTATTACGAAATACTCTATTGTTATAACAATCTTAAATGTGATAGTAAAATATTGTTTACGCCGTTCACCACACCTTGTTAATTAAATTTAATTAAAACAGATTAAAGTGTCTTTTATTTCATGGGTACCAATTATTTTTTACACGACCGTGTGTTGCCTTGTGGTCCGAAGCCCAGCCAACTTTTGCTTTTTGTTTATTATTGTCCCACATGATTTGGGTTAAATTGATTTCATTCATTTCGGCCGTTCGTAAGTTTTCGCCGTGGTCGAAAATCGGCCCGGTCGATAAATATTAAATCAAAAAAATTGAGATGGCCTCAATACAGAAAAGAATATGAAATATTAATTAGTAAGCAAAACTATTAATTTGTTCTAATTTACTCGTAGGCTCACAAGGCATAACAGCTGTTTCACTGAGCGACGAACGCTTATTGGATCCGACAAATCGCTTACATTTTGATCCTTCTTAGATAATGAACATATGTGATTATGGGCCAAGGTGACGCATAAGTAACCAAATTCACTCAACTGCCCGCCTTATGGTAGTTCATCGAAGTTCATCAGGCAAACAGATGTAAGCGTTAGTTTGGTCCTAAGGGATCCTTTGCGTTCCTACCAGTCCTTAAAGCCTGGTTGCAGTGACAAATAAGGAGACTTACCTTAATTTTGACATTCACAAGAGCTTAATACAAGCCTTAATTAAATAAATAAATTTGGCTACCTACGGCCTCACACAGATAATTACCGGGCCACGGGTGCTTCGATGATTATTTAGTAGTAATTAGGGCCTAGTGACGCCGAACTGCTTTTACTGCGGTGAGCTGGACCGGGACTCCACATCACACACCCTTGTGGTTGGCCCAGTAGTAACCAGAGCGACATCGAGATAGGACAGCTGTTCGAGACTACGATCACCACTTGCGCTTCTCACGAATTTACTAAGAAAGATATAACTAGAAATGGGAGCACGAGAAAATGGAATAGGGATTCAAACCACTCTCAAGAGGATGTTATCCACTCAAAGCGGTCTCGAGCTATAATTGGGGTGCTGAGGCTATCACTGCCAGTGGAATGGGCATCTCAGCTAAATGAAGGAATCTTAATTTACGGTGTTCTTCAATCTATCCCGTCCCATCGATAGTATTGAAGGCGATCACTTGCAGGTTTATATATCAATAGTTCTTTTAAGGACTATTAAATATAGTATACTTTAAGTATACATAGTACCACTCTGAATTATCAGTCTAGCTCTAGTCTAGTCTAGGCTCTAAGTGGACCACTTGATGTTAAGTGATCACCTCCTCATTGGATATATTATACTGCATTGCAAAGGTGTTGCTGATGTGTTGCTGGTCTATAAATGACTACGATATCATGAAAAAGTAAAACAAAGCAAATAGTTTTTCGTATTATAACTTTATTCTCCTCACTATACATGCAAGTACAAGGACAAAACAATTTTGAAAATAACTCATCTCTCCATGAATTTGTTATCAATCTAATTTTGTATTTGATCCTTATAACAGAAATGTTTCATGACTAATGGTAACAAATGTATTTACAAAAACAATATGCATAGACTCATAGTATTATCAGCAAATGTAACTGCTTCAGTCAATTTCCTAAGAAGAAAGTAGTACATAGTAAAAGATTGATTTCAAAGATATGTGAACCAGATTGGTAAGAGATCTAACAATACAAACAGTATTTGTGCCACAAAAAACCAGAAACTAGACACACATGGCACAAGACTTACACTTAATTTTACAACATCAATAGGCACTTTTGTACATCCATCAACATTAAGAAACATTATTGCTAAGCATTTTAACTTATCAGGATCAAGTAGTCATTTGGTCCCTTACCAACATGGAAAATATGAATAATGCAAACAAAGTTCAGTTAATTTGTAAGAAGACATTGTATTAAATACTCATTCGAGTCTTACATAAACCAACTATGAAACTCAGAATACTCACAAAAATTAAATTTAACATATTGATTTTATAGCATATTTTTTTTAGATGTGAGGTCAATTTTTAGTAATTTTACTTTTATGTTAGCTTATTAAAAATAGCATTAACAAACACCACCTTTAATGTTGAATGATGATTTAATAACGTAAAATAAATCTTTTATATAACTATTTTTTACAATTTTACATTTACCTTTTTATATGATGTTGTTAACACAAATCTATTAAAAATTATCAAATATGTCTATATTATGTCTATGTTTTATTTAAAAGATCTTTTTTAACTTAGCCATGCAGTTAAATCAATTACTAGTACACATTTCTATGCTTTAAACCTTTATGTATATTATGGTATCTGTGGAGGAACATTATAAAGCCAATGACTATAGTGTTATACTTGCAGTTTTATCCCTAAATTTAGGTAGAGCAACCATAAATCTGATACAATAATTTCAAAACCTAATCCATATAATTTAATTTTACTTATCAAATATTACGATAAGCATTAGTAATTAATTTTTCACAGACATGTCAATAATTTTATCTAAAACATCTGTATGAAACATAGTGAGTAGATTTTTTTTTCTGTAAATACTGATGTGCAAAACCAATATCTCGGTGTCAATAGGATGGTTAATATATTTTTTACATTTAAAAATCATGGTGTTTCTGTTAACCCTTACATTAACCCATGAAAATCTAAACAAATTATGTAAAGTTAAGAAAACATTTATTATTTAAAACAACATCTTCGAAAAAGAAAAAAAAAACAAGAAAAAAAATAACTAAAAATAACAGTGCCAATTAATTTCTAATAAACATGACGCAAATGGTCAACTTTTTTGAACAAATAGCTAATTATTAAAGCTCTTCTCTAGAGTAAAATACCCTTAGATGTCTGCTATTTAGTCTTAAGTGACTAAGTAAATACTCAATCTGGTGAAGTTATTGACCGAATTCTAAAACATTTTCCATTAACAGTGGTGTCTAAAAAAATAAACAAGGTATACAGAGTCTAAAAAGCTGACTGAATCAATAAAACAAAATATAATCTAAAATATAACAACAAAAATCAATTTCAGCCACAGTGGGCAACCTATATCTGATGACCATATGCAATTACTTTTAACTAATAACTAAGGATTTCGCTAATAATTACTTTTTAATTTGTACATGCAAATAGTAGTACCACTTTGTAAATAATTCTATTCCCAAACTTAACACAAGCTATGGTAATTTAGAATATTCACGAATGCCATTTATTAGCAAAAATGTCAACGTCGCATGCGCACGCCTATGTTGTTAAAGACCATATAGAATTAAGCTAATTTTAGCAACATGCATAAATATTATCTAGTATTATTTTAACAGCATCTGCAAATAATTTTAGTATTTCAATCTTTAACATATTGCAAATACTAAGGCATTAAGATTTTTACAGATCTCTGTAATCAATGTGGTTTTCAATAATAAAAATCATGCTCATTAAAATATTTGATATTGTTCGTTTTTATTATAACACAAAACTGATTGTTGCTTTTAAGTCTAATATAATATTAAAAATATGAACAATTGCTAGTTAATTTATTAAGTCATAAATATTTTACCTTAATGTTAAATGAAGTAATGTATGTTTGTACATATTTAATTTCAGTATTCGCAAATTGGAATTTTATACAGTATTATGAAAGTATTTGCATATGTTTAATACTCGTACATACAGTAAAATTTGGGGAGAAAATCATAATAAGTTGATTAGAATATTTCCTTTTAGCAATTGAGTAGTTAAACTCAGTTTCATGCACAGAACTCTAATCACTTATCATGGAAAGCAAATTACTTGCATGAAAGTTTACCATAACAAGATGGCGGCGCATGGAGGTAGCCATATTACGTTACTAGAATTTAAGCAACGGTCTCTATTTCTTCTTGCATTGGTGTTGTAGGATCAGGTGAACCTATGCCTTTCGGTGGTGTAGTTGTATATGGAAGGGTCTTTAATTTTCTTGCTTCTCGCCTTTGTTTCTTCTGTTGCATAACAAGTCGTAGTTGTTCCAATTTACACTTAGTCTTTGAATTTTCCAGAGCTAAAGTCTTTGCTGTATCACACTTCTTGCACATTTCTCCTGATAATGATTTACCCGCACATGAAGGACACAAATTAGGATCTAGGCGAATGCATTGACAGTCTTTTATTTCACAAGAGCAATTTTTAGAGGCAGCTCGCGACGTAGATGGCGAGTGGCCGTCACACTGCCCATAAGAGCATGAAGGTTGACTACAACTGCACTTGTTGATCTCATCAGCTATACCCAAAGAGCAGATGTGTTTGGTGTCCTTCTGAAATATAGTTATATAATTTAATTGTAACTCGATCCTTGCTAAATTACAGATTAAAATTCTTTTAAATAGAAAGTTTTCAAGATTTTTTTAATATCTATGACTATTTTATTTTCCGAATATTTATTACAATTTTAGTAAAACCGATAATCCATGTTACTTTTTACCGAGACTGTACTGTGACTGACAATGTTACTGTTGAGGGTACTGAAAGCTAGTGGAATTACTGGGTATATAAGACTAATGGACTGATGTCTCAGGGTGCAGTGTGGTGCCACACATAACTGTTCTGGGTGACATAGCATTTACCATAGTACTATTAATGCTACCCATGGGCAGCTTTTACTATCAGGTGAATTATATGCTAGTCATGTCACTATTCTCATAAAAGAAAACCACACAGTGCCACTTTGATTATGAAAATACATAAGGTACTATAATATCTTGTTAAATGGTATCTGGTTCTTATTGAAGATGTGATATCTTCAATAAGAATCACATACCATATTAACTATGTCATCTTTGTATAATAAACATTTACATTTTAAAGTGGCCTATAGGTGGTGAAATTTACATAGCATTCAGCAAGTTAATAAATATCCTAAGTTTACACTGCTACAAAGGATAAGGAGAGTACTTTGAATTTCTTATCAGGCACTTACATCAATGATGCAAGACCTAATCTATTCCAATATTTGAATAATGAATATAGAGATGTACATATACAATACCTGTGTTAAAGTCGAGATGGGAGGCGACGCACACAATAAGTCATTCAATATGTGAATAATAGTTGATATATCTCTTTTAGGTCGGCCATATCTGAAATGTTTCAAAGCTTAAACTTTAGTATCTAAATACATAAATACTATATCTTGTTTAAAGTAAGTTAATACATTCAGTTGAAGAAAGTCATGAAAGTTGTAAAAAATCTTATGATGTTTTAAAAATATAAATGACAGTAAAGAAGAGCTGGCAAGAATCAGAAACAATCATTATTATACACAGTAATCATAATTTAAGTATTACAACAACATTAATTAGCTGGATTGTGATAGCTCATTTAAATTCTATAGTTAAATTAATATAATCAAAGTAATTACTAGCAACAATATGAACATTACTAATATTTCTGTTAACCACTCTAATTGTTAGGATGTGGTTTGTGACAATAGTCGAGTGGCGGGCTCGATCCTGCAACTTCATGTTTCACAGTTCGTACCCAAAACCATTAATTAGGCTTTTGGCACTTACAACTATAGAATTTAAAGATATTTCAACATAAATTATGTGCAAACTTGCATAATAGTTCAATATTAAGCAAAGAAGCTACCAAAGAATATTGAAGTACAATATATTTGGAACCATAAATAATTTATGATAATTTTTTGAACTAAATTCTTTTCACATTAAAAATTTAAAGGTAATATTTTTTTTTATATTGGCTAGTTTTAGTTATTATACAATTGTTGTTTGTGATATTTGATATACTCTTACAAACAAAAACATAAATCTTAATTTTTCACCAATAATTGAAGAAACAAACTTATTCAGTATTATATTAATTAATAATTTAAATAATAACAATAACGATTTAAAAAATGCCTCACCTATCTTGTAACGCAGGATTCAGAGTTCCAGAGAATGTTCCTGAATAAATTCCTTTTCCATGATGCTTCATAGACTCTATCACAGCTCCAGGACCAATCTTTGAGCGCACTGACTCCTCGGCCATTCTGAGATCTAATTTGTTTGTTAAAACCTCTTTTGATAACCTCTTTAATTTTTGAGTTAAGTTCTTTGATGCTTCTATTAGAGCTTTTGTATCCACTGGTGGAGTAGGAGAGGCCCTTTGTGGCTTTTTAGGAGCATCTGGAGCCTTGAAAGAAACTGGTTTAGATGTAGAGGGTGTAGCAATGTCTTCAGAGGTTACAGTATTTAAAGGTATAGATTTCTTAACACTTGTTACATAGGGCTCAGTGCGGGAGGTAGATGGTTGTGGTTGAGTCTCTTGTAACAACTGCATTCTCTTCTTGTGTTTATTAACTACAGACTGCATAAATGCTTTTTGCTTGTTTTGTCCAATCGGATGTTTAAATTTAGAAGTCTTGTGAAGAAGATACTGAAAGCGTTTGTTTTTTAATGGCTCATTTAAACTTTGGAATGACGGCAATGCACCATTTGGAGACTCTTGGATTCCATGACTTGTTGTTGCCAAGTTTGAAATCTCCCTGTCCATCATTGATTCATCTTGTTCCTCAAATAATCCTTTGTCTACAGCACTGTTAAATAAATTCTCCATTGGATATTCATCTATGGTGCTTTCAGCTAGAAATGAACTTTGGTCGGTAAAATTATCACTGTCATCACTAAGTGAACTCTCTGGTGTATGAGAGGTTGTAGATAAGTATGGCTTCTCACACATGACACTTGTCGACGGAACTACATCATTAGACAGTTTGTTACTTGACAAGAGATCTATTAAACTACTTTTCACAGAATTTACTATGGTTGTCTCTCTACTTTCAGAGACAGACGTTTCCATGGGACTAGAAACTAAATTAGACAGAGACTTAATAGGCGACTGATCATTCTCTAAGGATGTATCAGATAGATCTGACATTGTGCAATTGGTAGTATCTTCATTATTGGGCTCAGTACTATGTGCATATTTTTCTTCAGCCATTGAGCGATACAAATCAAAAGCATTTTGTAACATTTCTAAATCTTGTTTCTGTAACATTGGTGTTGGAATTTCTATTTTATTTTTATCACAGTCTATAGTTGAATCATTTTTTGGAAGTTTCTGAGTGGTTATTTGAGGACTGGGAGATTCTATGTGGTCATACTTTGTACTCATTGAATTGGAAGTCTTAGTAGGTGTAGATGTCCTCAAGCTTCGTGAACCACTTGAGGATCCAGAATTTAGAGTGGATAATTGAAGCTGGATCAGCATCATGTGGTCACCCAGTCTCATGGTCAGATTTAATGGTGATTTACCACTTAAGAAGTCATTAACTTGTGTGTCATTAAGTGATTCTAATGCTTGCATTACTGAGTTTTCTGGTCTCTGACTCTGTAAATAATTGCAAATTATTATAAAGTTTCCCTACATCACATACATGTGTTTAGGCTTAAAATGTGATTTGTATTTTTTGGTCTTAATTATGAATTCGTATCAAATGATTGTATTGCGAAACACGTGATAATCATGGTGTATTGAATTCGTTTCGAAATAATATGTCGTGCTCACCAGGAGACCTGTCTCGACGCTTGGTAGCAAGATGACGCGCGAGCCGTCTAGCAAGCCATTCTCCTCCAGTGTGCCGTCTCTCAGTTGTCTGCGAACACCAAACTACTAATCAACAGCCGAGTCAAAGGACGCGGATGCGTCATCGTATCGACGCAACTTATTTCCGTGATACCTATGTTTAACAATAGAAGTTTGGCGTCTGACGCCACACTCACCTTTCGCGATGCAGTAGACATATTCGATCCTTCGACACTTTAAGCTTTTTTGAAACTAACTTTTTTAGGTGCTCTACTGTATTTTTACCGTTCATGCTGACAGAGAAATTACCACCAGTTGTCGTCTGTATATTTAGCGTTATGTCCGTAGAATGGGGCGAGCCACACCCGTACACTTCTGTTCCAGTCGCACGTTCCATGTTTTACACATATATTACACTAGAATTTTTGTATATTAAGATAATAACGACACTCAACTTATTTAAGATTACACAGCTATTTTATTGCAGGATAGAAATAACAGGGTCACACGCTAGACACCCAGATTTGATGTGGCCATCAGTGTGACCAATCTCTATCGCCGATGTCCCGTTATTTTTTTTCTTTAACAGCTGATGCGAAGCGATGCACTGTATGCGCTCCGTTATGTACACATAGTTGCAAATTTTTGGTAGATCAATGATTAATAAAAATATTTTTACTAATGTTTAGTAGTTCACGATTCTTGTTGAAGTGTAGTGTTATTTTTATTAGTAGTTTTTATAAGTAAAATCATCTACTTGGTCTCTTAACGTTATATATATTACGTGTAACGGATTGAAAACGTCAGTCGACCATTAATTACGTCATATGACGCTGAACGTAGATACACATTAGAGGCGTGGGAAATTTGAATTACCTACCTACTATAAATAAAATATTATATATCTGAAGTACCTAGTATATATAATACCTAGTACCTAGTATCGTAATACCATAGATTGAATGTATCGTATAGTTGTATTACCTTTGATATGAGGGACATAAGTTTCTATAAATAGTAATGGTGTTTATTTCATATGAAATATCGATGATTAATATAAACTTTTTGTAAAAATGTTTTAAATTACTTTTTATATTTACTTCCGTTGTTGCAAATTGAATCGCAGAGTACTTTTTATGAAAATTGAAAAAAGATCGTAAAATTACATTCTTATAAAAAAAAGATGATATGGATCGTACAAATAAAACACAATGTCCTCAACCTCCTTTATTAACCCAGCAGCCCCCATTTAATAATAACAACAAAACTTAACAGCTATCACAGCAGCTTTCACATTTATTTAAAAATCATCATCTTGCATCTGAATTTTAACATTTTTTGTAATAAAATCTGAATGGTACAGGTACTTACAAAAATATTATTTAAAATTTGTTGTAAGAAATGTGCATATTTATGTTTATATTTTTGCTTCGTCATTTATAATCACTATGTTTATGTGTTGTTTAGTAAAAGTGGTATGTTAAAGTGTAAATAAAGTTCTACGAAAACTACCTTTCATTAACTAACATTGCGTCATGCGCCGCCTGTTTCAAGATCCCATTGCACATTTTTTTTTATGACGACTGCGCCTAGATAAAGGGAATTAATGACGTAGGTATATTTTGCGGCAGATGAATACCAATCTTAGACAATCTATTAATGATACTCGAGTTAGGTGTAATACATAGCAAACCGCCCTTATTTGGCTACATTCATTACATTTCAATTGCAGTTGATTATGCCAATATTGCTCTCATAACTTTTATATTATATAGGAAAAGTGACAGAACTATGGTTAAGTTATGAGCGGAGTAAATAATTAAGCCCTTGAAATTTTTTAAGGCCTTGTTGCACCGATGAAAATCAGTTATATTAAAAGCGACACAAGACCTTCTTGAAAGTTTATTAAATCATTACATTTAAATATATTGATCTTAACATAAATTAAATTTTTAAGTGATGATTATTATAAATTTTAAACTTGCTATGTTAAACAAGTATGTATATATTATATGCACATTGAAATCTTACGTTTGAGTCCCAAAAGATATATTGAAGATATAATATTTTGACTGTCATTTAAACTTCAATATTTCATTATTAGTTATTATTAAACAGATAATAAAAAATATCACAAAATTATATTTAAAAAAAGAAGTGCTAACTACGACGTAGTATAATCACAAAAACAATGCTTATGAAATTAATATATTTACATAATTTTCAGCTATTTAGATTTATTAACGCTCAACTTCTTAAATTAAAAATAAGTATTTATTAAGTTTAAAGATTACAAACAGTTTACATAAGAGTATTCATTTGTATACGCTGTTATCAAACAAAAATAACTATTGCACGCTGACTATCGTTCTTTTACCGAATTCTAAGGCATATGAATGGTACAGACGATCGCATTTAATAAGTACCTTACAATGAAATTTAAAAAATGGGACTTGGTAAGTGTTACCGTATGTTTAAAAACGCTGCACTCCCTGGGCAAGAATCCCAGCCGGTGCAAACATTTGTGCAAAAACACATATATTTAGTTTTCGGGTCTGGTTGTAATGAAGTTGTTTCTGTCTCTGATACTGCAAGCTAGCCCCCTCTGATCTTATGGTAGGTTAGGAGGATTCAGTGCTTTGACTCGTAAACAACTCCGAAATATTTCGAAACAACTGCAATAATCTAATAAAGCAAAATGACGCATTGCTGAACACGGCTCCGGTTTTTAAGGGTTTTGAAATCGGGAAGTCCGCCACGCAGCTTCAGTTGCTGGTTGATGGAGTTCACAACTCATCGATTTTAGTTCTGTTAATTTATTTCATTAATATAAAACATCATTGAATTGTGATTGTTTTTTCATGATTTTTTCCTTAAATTTGAAGCCAGGTCACTCGCTTGCTATGAAGTTTAGTATGCCTTAGTAGCCTTAGTTATGCCTAGTATATCTATATAAATACAAAGACTAAAACTTTTGCTGGTTGAAAGTCGATTAACGCTGCATTGGATTTCTTAAATCGTCTTTATTTGTATTAAGACCAAAAAATGTAAATTTCCGGTTTGTGTTTTTTTAAACAGTAGTGGTGGGTGATTTGGCAGATAGTTTTCCACTGTAGATCAATGCTGTGGACACATGCCTCTAAGCTTGGAGTATTTACCGTAGTCGCCAGAAGGATTGGCGACGGCAGTACCACCGCACCTTAGTCGCTTAATATTGATGAATAATGATAAAAGGTATCCATGTATAAAATTGATAAACTAAGTTTCTGGAAAATAAATCTAGATTTCTTCTGGTCCCGGTTTTGTTTTCAGCGTGGTTGTATCCGTACTAGTGTCTGTGTGTGTGTCTAGTTTACATATTTGTATTGATATTTTTTTACTTTTTATACATTCATAAAGATAAATAGTCTAATTGAGTTGATATACCTACTTAATATCTAGTTTCGTAAATGAAAAGTACTTCATTAATTTTAAAATAGTTATCAACTTATTATTTATATAGATTATTATATCCGTTAAAAATAGTATATGTAATAAATCCGCCAACCCGCAAAGAAGCAGCGTGGCTTTCCCGGCTCTACGACATAAAAAAAGCGAGGAGGCCTGTGCTCAGCAGAGGGACATTTATAGGCCATAACTACAGAGATAGAGTATATTACATGATATACTTTTGTGCTATATGATTATTTAAAAAAAATATCAAATATACAGTCACAAGTGTTCATGGATACATTGTAAAACCTTTTTATATAAACTGACTAAAGATGCTTTAAAATTGACAGCCATCGGTTACATATGTAAAGTATTGTTCCCTTTAATCTTACAAGCAATGTTGTCTTTTACCGTACTGCTGCAAAGGCCTCTTCTAATTTGTATAGGGTTTTCGAGGCATTCTTTTGTGGCTATTGTTAATTAACCGTGTGCCTTAATATAAAAAAAATATACAGAAAGACATTATAATTTGTATATAATACAAAAAATATAATAAAATGTACATCTGTAAATAAATTTTACATAAATTGTAAATTCTGAGGTTGCTTACAAAAGTTGTTTAAAATACAACTAACTTTTGTCCTAAGATATTCCAACACATTTGTGACTAAAAGGGTGTATATAAAAAATATACTTTGACGAGAAAAATAAATCAACTCAGAGCACATACGGATGCGGAATTAATAAAAAAACTATAGATATCCTTATTTATTTCATTGTCTGAAAGCACCGTAATTTATATATTTACTTTAATCAAATTTTCTTAATATTTTTTATGTGAACACACAGGAAGTTTTCTCGTACTCTATAATGTTTTCGAACGAGAGTGAAGATCGAATTGGTTTGAATTGAATCCAGACATCACGGAGGCGGGTTGACGTCTTCCGTGG
>DWIA01000184.1:0-12782 GCA_018248195.1 Archon apollinus
TATATATATATATATCTTGAATGGTGGTAGGATTCCGATGCAGGAATCCGTCACGGTAGGTACCACCCCAGAGACAGTTATTCTGCCGTAAAGCAGTGGTATGCAAACATCACTGTATTTCGGTTTGAAGGGCACTGACATAGGGCACTGACATCTAATGTACTCACTAGGCATATGAGACTTAAGAACTGATGTCTCAGCTATATATAAATCAATCTAACAATGGCAAAAATCGTTGTAGGCCAGTCTGCTTTAGAAAGTACCGTTACTTATTTACGTAATTCATACGGCAGTACCTTAAATCTAAAACGTACAGAAATGTCGGCTTGTTGTGCAAACTAAAACATTTCAAGTATTGAAGTTTTTTTAGATAAAATTATTTTCATTAATTAATTTAGAGAGGTTAAAAGTAATGGTGTAAGGAAATGTATTTCAATATAGTAAATGATATGAAAGAAATCGATGAAACTTATAATTCTCTAAATTTTAATTAAAAATACAATCTATCACACTGGCTACATAGTTATTTGTAACTTTTAGCTTATTTAGTTATTAGTTATACACACAATTTAAAAAATAAAAAGGAAACCATTGAATATTATGTTTACTCTGATATAGCAAACTGCAAAACAGAGTCAAAAAGTAAACAGGAATGTGGAAGTAGAATAGAAATTGGTTCGTTTGAGATTGGACCTTAATCATGGCATGTAGCTCTGATCGTTAGCAAAATGGTGTAGTCAACTACACACGACCACGGAACCCTTTCATGACCACGGAAAATAGGCTTCGCCATGCTGCGGGTTATATAACTACTGTTTAAATAATATCATTCTTTATTTGATATATGTATATCCAGTAATTGTTCGTAATATTTTATGAACCGTTTGGAGCAATACACTGAATATGTGTAATAAAACTTAGAGTAATAGGAAAAAGGCGTGACTTATGTACATAAGTATGTATATAAGAAATGAATTTCCATTATTACTGTAATGTAGAACTACTTACTGACTTTAATCATTCGACGTACTGTGAAAATTAGTAAATAAATTAAAATCTTGACCTTCTCGTTCAATCTGAAGTCACTTCTTCCTGCAACCAGTTGGCGACGGTGGTGATGAAGCTTAAAGTGTAATGTCATTGTATATCACATTTTTTTAAGATCACTGAATAATAATTCAGATGAACACATTATTTAGTAATTCAGATTATAAACGTCCACCTTTAAGTAGTAATTTTATTTAAAATTGACACTTAAATGTAATTTCAACACATACTTTACTGTGAAAGGCAGCATGGAATCTTACCAGCTTTAAAACGCGCCTAAATGTAATATCGAATACGAGCCAATATACTGTATGCCAGGCAGTATATGTATACTACAATTTGATATCCTTATATTAAATTATGATATGTCAAACTATTATTCGGAAGAACCGAAAAGTATTTTTTTTTTGGATATATAAAATAACAACTGAAGGGATTTGTATTTACTTAAATTCTTAAATTATTTTAAAATAGGTTTAATGAAAAACGGCGCTGATGTTTTTTTGGTTGTTACATAAAAGTCATTGCAACTGAAATGCCACAGTAAATTTCTATTATAGATGCGATTACATGCTAATTACATGGCGAGTATATTCATAATCTCGCACTGAAGGCAAACATATCAAACTCAGTTTAAGCTAACAGGGCCTTAGCCTGCGTATTTCGCGATTTAAGATCTATTTATGCAAATACTTACTGTGCCCTTTAAGTTTAAAGCCTGTCTGTCGTTTACATAATAATGACTTGCTGAAGGACTTCAGATATGGATTCTTTATAGATTTTAGATTGCAACGGGCCGGTTTCCGCAACTCCACGTCTATGCGCGTATTTTAAGCGTATTACTTTATGTGTAAATTATGATAAAAACCATATAAAATCATAGATTGATATGATAGAGTTGCCTTTAATCTTTGCTGAATTTTTAAATTAGAAATTTTTCATGAGAATGTTCTGTGTAGCACAACAGCACTTTATTCGTCACTATAGAAAATGGTTTGTGCACTGTATGTAAACTACCGCAATCAGATCGAAGTCGTTTTAAGGAAAGGGTACGTCAAAATTACCCGCAACCGACGAGCTTGTATGAAAATACTCATGAAAGTAGAAAAAGCGAAAGATGTGTGTCAGGATCGTAGCAGGTTGAAAGATGTGATCTCTGCCTACACTAATGGGAAAGAGGCATTACTAATGTATGTATGTATAATACCCTTCCAACCGAAAGCCAATTGAACTTGCATATCACGGCTCGGCGGCAAAACAAAAGGCGCTGCGGTGTATCTACAGGTCAGGTGGTAGGCTTCAATATTGCTGGCTATTTAGTACCTAGTTGACATTGAAAGTTTTTTGAACTGGCCAGTTAGAATCATAGCCAATAAAACCTTCTTTTAAATTTCGATTATAGAATACATATATTGAAGGACGTCCCTCACGCAGATCATCACTGCGATTGCTACGCCCACGCTTAAATTTATTAAACCAATTAAAAACAGGGGCACGAGATGGGGCTTCATTATTGAATGCCAGTCGAAGTCTATCATAGCTCTGTTGTTAATTAATACCACAACGGATGTCGTAATAAATCCTGGACCGAAAATTGTCTCGCGTTAAATTCATATTGAGGTGTAACATGACTTTTGGAATTGCCGCCAATTCATAGAAACAAATGACAAATGAATGCAATATATCATAGTTAATAAAATCAGGGGTTACTTTGCAAAATCCATTATAATAAAGTAAAAAGGAAAATTACTTTGCTGAGAAATGCATGCAAAAATGAAAAATGGCGTATATTACCTAGTTTTTTAAGAGCACCGCCCGCCCTCCCTCAATAGCGTGCACAAGCAAACTACTACCGCCACTACTTTCCCACCTTCACCACTAAAACACTACCACATAGCAATACACACCACTTAAACAGAAAACGCGATACGTGTTTCGCTATTATATATTTAGCTATCTAGACTCTACGACAGACAGCGGCTGTCTGTAATTTTCCTTTTAACTTTAATGCAATATATCATATAAGTTACCAAAGAGTTCTATAATCGAAAAATAAAAGAAGGTTTTATTGGCTATGATTCTAACTGGCTAGTTCAAAAACTTTGTGCCACCTTTGTAGGTACTGAATAGCAATGCAACATTGTAGCCTGGTGGTAGGATTCATATTCATAGGAATCCGCTTGGGTAGATACCACCGCAGTGCCTTTTGTTTTGCCGTCGAGCCGTGATATGCAAGTTCAATTGGCTTTCGGTTTGAAGTACATACATACATTAGTCATGCCTCTTTCCCATTGAGGTAGGCAGATATAACATCTTTAAACCTGCTACGATCCTGACACACATCTTTTGGCGTACCCTTTCCTTAAAACGACTTCGATCTGATCGCGGAAGTTTAAATACAGTGCATTACAAACCATTTCCTATAGTTTCGAGTATAGTGATGTTGTGCTACACAGAACGTTCTCAAGAAAAAATCAAAAAAATTCAAAAATCCCAAGGAACCAATATCTATTCTACTTCCACTTTCCTGTTTACTTTTTGACTCTGTTTTGCAATTTGTTATATCAGAGTAAACAGAATGTTCAATGGTTTCATTTTTATTTTGAAATTGTGTGTATAACTAATAACTAAAAAAGCTAATAGTGAGAATTAACTATGTAGTCAGTGTGATAGATTGTATTTTTAATTCAGATTTAGAGAATTATAAGTTTCATCGATTTATTTCATATCATTTACTATATAGAAATACATGTCCTTACATCATTACTTTTAACCTCTCTAAATTAATTAATGAAAATAATTTTATCTGAGAAAACTTCAATACTTGAAATGTTTTAGTTTGCTCAACAAGACTGCATTTCTGTACGTTTTAAATTTAAGGTACTGTCGTATGAATAACCAAGTATAAACTTCCAAATAATAATAACCAAGGATAAACTTCCAGGGATTCGCTTTACGAGTTCTGAAGATGCGGTGAGTGGGTTCGCAAATGCCATAGAAGTAATTCTAAGGAAGTATGGGCCCACTGCTTTCCTCAGTGGTTCCATCGAAAGCGAAGATGTATAGACAAGAATTGAGACTACTTTTAAAAACAAAAACGGTATTGGCAACTTTCTATATTAAGCCGTTTTTTATTTTCTAAGGACTTTTAGTGCGACCCACGTACCAGGAACAAGCACAAACTATATATGCCAGTTACTCGACTTCACAGAATCAGTACGTCTTTTATGCAGCAATATATTATACGTTTTTACAACAAAATCCCACGTATCCTTTAAATAGTGTGATTTAATGAGTGTTTTTTATTTTATGGAATACGTTTATATCAATCTTTTACGACAATTCGCTAAAACAAAGACTAAGTTTTGTTTTTACCTATGAATACTAATGTTTTTGTTTGTGTTAAATTTTGCAGTAAATGAATTTAAAAATGATAAAAATAATAATCTACTGCTATGAAGCAATTTTTCAAATCCAACATTTTACATGATGTATTGATTACCAATAATACCAAAATAATATTGCAGAAGGCTTACACTACGTAGCGGTAGACCGATCTACCAGTGCCCTGTAATCTATCAGGGCAATCTATTGAAAATACAAATTGCCACTAGTTTAAATCACATAATAAAAGGCAAAGCTGATTAATAGACATAGGCAACTAAAGCTAACAATTCGTTAAAATCGCTACTGAAATTCAATTAAGGTTGAAAAAAGTCAACATCAACGTGACATCTTTTGTGTTTTTTTTTTTTAACACATATTGTTGTTTAATGCAGCATGGCTGCAAAACATCTATTTTTCGTTTTTTGGCTGTAAGGAGAAATAAGTCCTGTAATTATTCTTTTCTACTACAGCCTGTAAAAATCCACTGCTGAACATAGGCCTCTTCAAAGTTAGGAGGATTTGTCGTAATGGCAGGCGGATTGGCAACCGCAGTTCCAGATACTTCGCACCTTAGACACTGGTGCCCGTCACTGGTTTATCCACGCGACGAAATGGGGTGGCAGATTCTCTAACGCCGCCGCCACACGACTTTTATCTATTCTAATATTATTATCAACCAATAGTATAATGTAATGAATGAAATAAGTAAACGTAAATAGAGTGAGACATCAATACGCCAATGCTTACATTATTTTGGTCAAAATGCACCTTTAATAATAGCTTAGAAAATAATTAATAGTTTCTTTTTGACTACAATAACATAATGTGAAAAACACAGATTTTCAGTTTAAAGAAATTATATATACTGATAGGCTGGACAGTAAACTCATTCTAGAATAATCTGAAATGGCATACTCCACTTAATTACTACGAGTATTTACCTTTTAATTACTGAATGACATAATACTTTATTCAGTTTATATTCCCAAAAATTTACACTTTTTAATATTTAGTTTTGCTTAATGTAAAAATGTTACTGTAAATAATATCTGGACTTAACATATTTGCAAAACAGACAATAAAGCAAAATTCATTACTAATAAATTTTTACATTAATTATAAGTATACGTTAATTTTTTACATAAAATAGTATATTATGTATTTTTACGTACTTACCAAGAACGGTCTATATATATCCGCTAATACTATATATAAAATCAAAATAAAATTATTTAGGATTACTTCGTAAATTATTCAGTCACAAGCAATTAATAGTTACTCTATTAAGCAACAAGTTAGCCTAGCGCTATTTCAGCATACGGCTATTCTATGGACTATATGAGTTAGCCTAGTGCTCCCAGTTTTACAACCTGTAAGTTGTTAACAAGTTGTAAAACTGCGAGCACTACATTCAGTGTTGCTACCTGGGCGACTTTAAGTTTTCTCGTATGGCCTGCATCTGTGTTCCATAGGCCAACATTGGCAAGACTCACTATTTGTGTATTAGATATGAATATTTTTTTCAGATAGAATACTATATTTTGTAAAATTATTAAACCTTTTTATAATTTGCGAAATTTTTTGACGTCATTAATTAGAGAGTTAATCAAATACTCTCCAAGCTCCGGTCGTTGAGAAACACGGGGCCGAAGAATACGATATTAATCGTAAATAAGAAACCCTTATTTAATTAAAGAAGCCAGTAAATTCATATTTTTTTATATTTATTCGGTATGATAAGGAAGTGGCGAGACGATCAAAACGTTCATCTGATGGTAACTGCAATGTCTGCCCATAAAATTACCGTGTCACCCAGAATATTTTTAAGTGGTTCAAGGCAGAATAACTGGCACTGGGGTGGTAACTACTTAGACCTCTTTCTTCTTACTGTCTGATTTTTGATGATCAAAGGCCTTACTAATAAACGTTGTACAGAAAATGAATAGTTATACACTGTTTTCTTTCCTTCTGTCAGCAGCAATTTGATATTCGAAAGAAGAAGATAAAGCATTACGTAACTTTCCAATCGCTATACAAAGTTGATTCGTAAAGCTGCTGGTTTATTACGATAATTATTTATTATTAGTTATCTATACAAATAAATAAAATTGAAGTGTCTATTTATAATGTCAAAACAACAGCTTTTTACTAAATGCATTTGAAAGTGTATATGGTACTTATAAGAAAAAACCTGTTCTTAAAATATTTGTCTGTCTGTCTGTCTGTCTATCTGTCTTTCTGTCTGTCTGTCTGTCTGTATGTCTGTCTTTCTGTTTGTTCTAGGTAATCTCCGAAACGGCTGGACCGATTTTTATACTTTTTTTTTTAACTAAATATTTTGCAAACGGATCCTTGAATCGAAAAATCGTTTACACGCTCTCGCAATATTTTTGAAAGACCTATCCAATACCACCTAGCACCATGAGATGGACAGGAAAAATATATTCGTCCCCGCTTTATGTGTAGAGGAGGCACCCTAAAAAAGATATATCAAGATTTTATTTGACCTCTTTATCGGCGGGATTTATATGCCAAATTACAGCTTTCTAGTACTAATAGTACTAGTAGTAGTAGTAGCTGACGGACGGACATGGCGAAACTATAAGGGTTCCTTGTTGACTACGGAACCCTTTTAACACTTGGCTCATGAGTGTGAACGTACGCACGTCCATGAGTGCGGCCCGCGTGTGACGCTCAAGAGCTTACGT
This sequence comes from Archon apollinus, assembly GCA_018248195.1. Classification (NCBI taxonomy): domain Eukaryota; kingdom Metazoa; phylum Arthropoda; class Insecta; order Lepidoptera; family Papilionidae; genus Archon; species Archon apollinus. The sequence goes on from DWIA01000184.1 coordinate 7,143, forward strand.
ACGTGCGATCCTACCGTGAACGCAAGTGAAATGATTTATTACGATGACTTTTTGAGAAATTTCGTTTTTTTCGTAATAAAACCTCAATAAAAATATTTTTTTTAACATAATTTTCTATTTTTATAAATTACTCAGAATTCTTTAATTTTTACAATAGCATTATTTAAATAGTATAAAATGCAAACTTAAACTACATTAAAATGTCTTTGTAGATGAAAATCCAGACTGTCATTTTAGCTTCAATTACTATGCGAATTTTTGTATTCATTACTAAATGTTGTTGCCTCGTAGAATATTACGAGATAATATATTATTATTGTTTATCTAAATATTCTAATCTAGGACTCATGGTGCATTAGTCAGGTACGTTACTATTAATAGTATTGTTGCGACGTAAATAACAGTATTTAGAATTAAAATCCTTTTACCGTCATTATATTTGTCTATATAATCACCGTAAGAGTTATACCGAATATGCGTTCTAAGTGCGAGCGACAAAGAAACAAAAGCTCTCATAGAGTTGGCAATGGTAAAGGCCGGATGCCAGTTTCAGTTTTCCAAGCTTTACAGAAGCCACTACAGTACGTATGATGGTCACTCACTTCTTCTCTACTTCACAATATTTTACGGAGCATCGTTACACAGAAACGCCTCTCTTGGATTATATTTTTCTTCATGGAACCCAGACAAAATTGGTGCCACGATCGTTAAGATAACGTCACTGTAATATCGGTCTAGATTGTCTGCCGCCGATTCACACCGCTTTTCAACATACCAGTAATTTTGAATCTTAATAACACCTTGAATCATACAGTGTATAGAAAAAAGACCCATACCAACAGATATTTAAAGAGTGACTCACCACCATACATCACAGTTAGCTACTGTGCGAAAATCTTTGTTTCAGAGAGCACAAGGGATCTGTGACAAGAAACACCTGGCTACCGAGCTTTAGCATATCAAGCAAGATTTGCAAGACTACCTACTTCAAAGAAACCGAGTGAAACCGGTCTCAGTCCAACGTGTACCTTCTGTACTACCATATGTCAGAGGAGTCACGGACAAGATTGGCTATATCTTGAGGCGGGCTTCTATAGGAACATTTTTTTAAGCCGCCGAATAAGATAAGTCAATTTTACCATCTGTCAAGTGTAATATCCCTCAGTGTAACATCACTGCAAGACTTCAAGATACTCTTAGCTCATTCTACATAGATTGGACCAAAACAAATAATTAAAAGTTAGGTAGTTAGGTAGTATAGTTTTAAAACTATATTTTACGGATTACGTGAATAAATGTGTAGATTTAATAAATGCGTAGTATTCGCGTGTAGTATTTAATAAATATGTAGTGTTCGCGTAAATATAAGAAATAATTATATGAAGCAAAATAAAAAGAACAGCTAATGATTTGATGTTGAATTATATTGTTTACACATAACATAACATTCTAGTTATTATCACAATGACTTAATATTTTGGACGCAGTCTTCCAAATGTAAATTTCCATTTGATGATTACTATCTACCGCAACTTGTTAGTAGTATGTAGTACTTCTGAAACTGTCCAATTAAACATTCATTTTCGTTTTGCTCATCAACCACCGACAGAGCAGTGTGTAATTTTGTAATTTGGTTACGGGTCGTTTCATGTGTAAGCGTGGTAAAAGTAAGTAATTTCAATCTCCGTTTAATTTATATAGCTGAGATGAATTTATGCACTTTCGAAAGGATGACTAATGATGATTTTGTCTTGTAAACTGAATTAAACTGTTTGTGAATATTAAAAGTGAATTAAAAAGGATAAATAGTCGAAAGAGCAAATAATACAAAATTTTGGTAATTTGTCTATGGATTTAAAAAAATGTATGTCTTAAAAAAGTAAAGATACAATTGATTGCTCTTTTTGTATAATATATTAAAAAGATAAGAAATACCAACAAAAAAATATTATTCTGAAATGATTAGCCACCGTACAAAAGAATCGGTAATCTGTAAAATCTTAATAATTTGCAGACATTTTATATGCTACGGGCCGCGTGTTCCATTTCCATACGCTAACATTTGTAGGCAACACAAATGTTAGCATATGGATACAGATAATTGTTCCGTCTCAGGTTTTCAAAACGAACCCACCATACAATAATTTTTTTAATATGGGACATGATTTTCTTTAAAATGACTAAATAGGAAGGCATCGCTTCGAGGTCAGTGAACTCGGATGCTGAATGAGTACACAAGTACTGTATGCCAATACTGGTATTGGCATACAGTACTTGTGCGCTCTTATTGAACATTGGGAACGGAAATGTGAAGAAGAGTGAGTGCTTCTGTGTTTACTCTGCTATTATTACGGCACCTAATATATTTTGTGTTGATGAGATCTTCTACTTGTTAACCAAATGTACTTACGGAGGTGGACTCGGCAAGTCCCACTGCTAAGCACAAGCCTCCTCTTGATTTGAGAGGAGTTTCGAGCCGAGATATACCTCCCAAGCTGCACTAGTGTTGATTAACGGACGGAGTAAATCAGCACTTAATTTGCAATTAACAATTATAGTGATGCTAGCACCGGCTATTGAACCCAAGCCACTTACGCAAAATGAATTTTAAGGCGAGCTTGACTATATGATATGATATGATAGCACGGCTCAAGGGAATGAAGACTTTTAAATTATTAGCTGTATTAAATCCTGTATAAAATTAAATCGTAAATTCGGAATAAAGAATATACTTGCACGACAAAGATATAGCAGGGAAACATATTTTGTTTTATATATAGACAGTTAATAAGCATTATTAAGAAAGCATAGCAATATAATATCTATTTTGGTAATTTCTTCTGCCCATTTTCTTTTATTATCATAATACAAGTGTGCTTTGTACAAAATTGAGTGTAATACACTTTTAGTATTACATTATGAAATTGGACATAAGAGCGAATGAAATTAAGTAATTTACTACCATGATTTTTTAATTACATACAGGGCCTAATTTTTATATCCTTTATTTTCCTTAGCTCAGCTGCTATTATGTATAAAATAACACTGTTTTTTTTATTTTTGTATGCGTACCCCTGCTTCATTTAGTGAAAGTCCTAAAGACGACGAAATAAAAAAAATAGTTTTACGTTGCCAACTTCTCATAAGAGCGTAAGCCTCATGCTTAGCAGTGGTACAGACTGAAACGATGCCAACGATGCCGAATGTTTCCAAAAACTATTGATTAATTTATTGTTAATTATCTATGCAGTGTTTTTGTCTTGGAAGATATTTATAGATCATGCCCAACAATTGCCAGCGATTTTTCTTCTTCTTCATTAACCGGTATAAAGTTTACAACCGTACTCAGGCTTCTCCAAAGCTGGGAGGAGTTGTGGTAATCACCACGCTGGGTAGGTTTGGCGATCACAATATCAGACAATTCCCACCTTTGACGTTGCCGCACATCATCAGTCGCATGCCTTGAGATTTTTCTGGCATTTCTCGCAGTCGATTTTTACGGCACTGGAGAGATGGCAGATTCCCTACCGTCGCCATCACCCGCATGATACGTAAACGCGATACCAAATCTCGACCTATGTTTTCTTCACCTTTGGATCAAGTCTAATGATGCGTCAAGGTGATTTTGGGATATTCCTTAATTTAAATTACACAATTTAATTCCCCCTTCCCCTTTTTATCATCGGACCACTAGACGCACGGCGGGTTTTCATCCTTTTGTTGTTGATATTCCATATAGCATTCGGACGAAGCGTTTTGCTTCGTCATTTATAATGCGTATAGCAAAGGATTGGAATAATTTGCCTGCATCAATCTTTCCGTCCGATTACAATGTGGGTATCTTCAAGAGAAGAGTGAATAGGCTCTTATTAAGCTAGTGCGTTTACCACCTAAAACTACACCGCCACTTACCATAAAGTGGGATTGTAGTTAAGCACTGCCTTATTATTATAAAAAAATAACATAATAAATAAAAAATGGCTTTTTATGTAATAAAACCATAAAAAAAGCACTTACTGAATTTTTCGAAGATTCTGAATTAATAACATTTATGGCTGTATCAAGCTTGGTAGATGTATGAGGCTTCTTATGTTTGTTATTATTGTCTTCATTCTCATTTTTTTTACGCTTCTTTGGCTGTGTGGATGCAGTGGTTTTCTGGAATTTATTTTGAAAACATTTCGATGGGCAACACAAAATCGAACATAAATGTAAATTAAATATAAGTCCATCATCCATGTGAAACATGTTTTTATAATACCTTTTTACATTCCACTTATGTGGAATGTAAAAAGCTGCAATTTTACCTGTGCATCTGTGATCTGTGATCCTGATCCCGGAAATGTATCAGGATAAATAGTATTATATATTCATTTCCGGGATCTTCATCATTTCCTGATCCATTCAGCTATTTTAACTTGATTAACAAACATCCATAAATTCTCACAAACTTTCACATTTACAATATTCATACACATTTAACACACTAACAACATGCTACTCCACAAGTTCAAAATCACTCAGAGGGAAGAATAGTGCCTTTAAACATCTTGCAAGAAACCACTTGTAATAAAAATAAGATAACATAAAATGTTAAAATTGATATATATGGACATTTTATAACTATATGGAGATATACTCCATTTATTTAATTCAGTAAAATTCATAAGTAAGCACACATCTATGGTTGATAAGAAATCAATATGATGCACCTTTGTCATCCATGCCGATGCTTTTATGGAATGTCTTTTTACCAGTAATTAGGTATTTAAGTATCATCATATAGAACACACAGTGTTATGTTGCTACTTAACATTGATATTATATGAGATGTTGGTAGTTCCCCAATCAAACTGAGCACTTTATGTTTTACAGCAACTAGCAGTAGTGTAGCTTAATTGATACTAATAATTTTGACCATACATGAATACTTGTCACAGTTATCTGGTTTGTAAATATGATAATATTACGTAATTAATATAAATAATAAGAGTGCCCAATACTAACTTCCTCTTCCCGAGTAGTTTCATTCCCAGTTGACAAACCGCAAATCCTCAATGTTTCCGCCGTTTTCAAAAGCACTGGCAGAAATTCCTCAGTTACATTTACCTCTCCGTTATACATAAACGTTAACAGAGTCCGTAAAGATGTAGTGTTGATGTCATGGAGCACTATAATTGGATCCTTGTGGGGGTTTTGCTGTGACAAAAAAGTGTGGGCGTAAGACGATGATCGTCACTAGTCGTCAGATATGTAACACATACAATTATTACCTGAAATATTGTCCTAAACACAGAACTATTTGCCGAAAGAATCACTTTATGAGCCTTAAAACTATGCCCTTCAGAAACCAGCGTTACGTCAGATAAGCCCTCATCTTTATAAAGTTCTTTAACGTTGGACAATATGTTACTTTGATATCCATTCCACTTCAAGCTTATTTCTTGGTTTGCCATATCTAACCTTAAGAAGTCATATGAGTGGGCTTTTATGAAGTAGTCCAACAAAAAGAAACAAATTGAAACGCATAAAATATAGTAAAATTTTGATAAAGGAAAACAATACAACAAAGTAGCCACAGAAGAAATTTAATTAATAATCATTGGAAACAACAGATATATTATCTGAAAGCAAATACCA
>DWIA01000185.1:0-12760 GCA_018248195.1 Archon apollinus
TCAAAAACTAGGTAATATACACTATTTTTCATTTTTGCATGCGGATCTTAGCAAAGTAATTTTCTTTCTAAATTTGTCATTACCAATACGTAAATTTTTTATTAGTCCAGTGATTAGAGTATCTGACTTCTACGCCATGGGCAATGGGTTCGAATCCCAGCCGGGGCCATATTGACTTATTACATTCAACGCATTTTCATGAAAGATTTGTGATTTATTTGACTGAAGTCATCAAGGAAGAAGATACAGGAACAGCGTGTAGTAATATCATCATTTGCAATAAAAACATCGCAACATTATCAAATTACATACAAAAGTCTCATACTCGTATATAGTGCATGCTGCACATCATATATAGACTAAGCAAACAGCAAGCTGCGGATCCTTGGATCTGATGTTATTACTATCGTTCTTAATTATACGTGTTAAGTGTAATAATTTAATTAAAATACAAGTTAATTTGAAAAGCGAACGACTGTCTCAATAAACGCAGTACTATCATAACGATTACATATTCGATTTATCATAAACGTTAAGGAAGCAATTAACAGTGAAATTAGCAACGCTTTGGAACAGCTAGCTGCGTGAAACTTGGAAATTTGTAACATAATTTAAATTATATTATATATTTATTATTCCCAATATTAATTATCTATAGCAGAGCTCTGTTTTAGCTAGCTAGTAGTAGTTTTAGTAGTGTTGTAAAAATTTGCAGAATTATTTTAAAGGTGACGGCACCGAAAATCTAAGTCGTATCAGTCGCGTACAATTAAATTTAAGGCAATCAAAACAAAAGTATCAAAAGACATTAGCCATTTAAACGACGATGATGCCTCTGCGACGATGCCTACAACTAAACGCAGACCTCCCATGGAGTGGCAAAAAGAACTTTCCACAGAACTGGTATTACTGCCACCAAATACCATCATTATCATGATCAACACATTATTAGTGACAGCCAGCAAGAATGTCAATCAATACTGCTTGCGCTATGATAATATGTGATTGTCGTGAAAACGCAAATCTCACTCATTTTTGTCATATCAATTTCTCTTCAACATAAATAGAAGAAGTTACGCTTTTATGGTTTTTGAAGCTGACTTTTTCATATAAAACCCCTGCGTTTCGCTAGGGGTGTTCTAAATGTTACGAGTATCTGTGTTTGTGAACGTAAAAGTGACTAATGTCAGTCGTTATAAATTAAATTTTAGAAAATTTTATGTTCGTGTTAATATAAGACCGCGTGACCTAGTGGTTAGAGTATCTGTCATCTATGCTGGGAGACCTGGGTCCGAATCCTAGCCGGGGCCAATATTTGTGCAAAATCACAAATTATTGATTTTCGGGTCTGGTTGTATTGTGCACGTGAAATTTATCTCTGTAAAATGTACCCACGATGCTGCTTACAGTAGAGGTTATTTTTCTAAAGATATGAAAAATAAAAAATCCCTAGTAACGGAATAATTAAAAGAAATTACAATGCTTTTGAATCGTGTTCCGCCATTGTACAATGCAAGATATATATATTCATGTTCCGTATCAGAGACCGCTTTTAACGGAAAATTTCATTTTAAATTCATAACGTGAGCAGCGAGTCCTTGCCTTTGTTTATTTAAAGTGATCTTATGAAATACTTATGCGTACGTACGGGGCGAGAAGAGGAAGTTCATAAATGTTTATTACTCAGACACTGATATGAATTTTATTTTAAATAAAGTGTGTCGAATTAAAAATTCCGAATATAAGTTGTATTTAAATATTATTGATGTGAATTAAAATCGTAGAAACAAAACACTAAAATACGTAAAAGGTCACGAGACGATATCACTACGATTATTTAAATTTATCCTTAGTCACCTATTTCCTAATTTACCAAAAATATTGTAGTGCCTTATTTTACTGTTGGTACCATTCTTATGCAGGAATCCGACTAGGCGGGCTGACACCACAGCAGCGTCTAAGGTGTAAAGTGTCTAGTCCTGCGATCACCAATCCGTCTGTCAAGAGTTGTAATTACGGCAAATCCTCCCTTCTTGGAAGAGACCTATGTTCAACAGTAGACTATTAATAGGCTAAAGAAGAAAATACATGTTTACGTTAACAACTTCGAGCGCAATGCTCCGGACAACAAACGGTATAGGTGTGGACTTTAGAAACTTCTTCTTTTTGATGCATGTAACATACCGCAAATTAAAAGACTGAAAACAGTTTATATGGGCGTGAAAACTTCTTTATATCCTTGCAAATATTTGCAGAAGATAAATCGTATTTAAAATCCATTACAAGATAGAAATAATCATTTTTCAAAATATTTCCTGATATAAAAAAATCAAAGGAAATGAAAGCATGTTTCTATTGAACACTTTGATTTTAATTGGTAACGTTTTATTTTTAATTTTAAGTAGGACTTACGTCCGATTTCTTCGTAAGAAAATAATTCTCTAACCGTATAACTCCCTCAGGTCTACTTATTTCTGCGTCTGAATGTTCCTCTAGTATCAATTTAGGCGTGAACATGCGAAGGAAGAAGCTTAAGATTAGGTATAGTCTTATCAAAAGCGCCTTAAAGCTCTTGTTACCGTCTGATTTTGACATGCCTAGAAAAATAGTAAATTCATTTTAAGAAAATATATTTTACGTCATTTTTTATTCTAATATACTTTTAATATATAATAATTACTTTAGATATATCAAAAAAAAATCATCGTAGCCAAGTTTATTGTGGGACTATTTTATGCTGGGGTGCGCTTTGGGGTGTATTCAATAATTTTAAGAACACAATAATTTGTTCTGTAAATTGAAGTAGCAACATTTCATTTTACTAAAGAAGAAATCTGTATTATACGCCAAGTTATTCAACTTAGTGACTGCTTGAGAGCTGTAACTGATACAATCGGAAGAGAATCCGGGTGCAGTATCTGCGATGATTTGCAGTCTGGCTGCTATTTTTAATTTCAATCTATACCGCACGATACGATATGATACATTAGAAATCCTAGGTATTTTTTTAAATACTACAAATCCAGTGATTTGAGAACCGCAACTACATGTATATATAAATTATGTCATTATTTGTAGTTAAATAAAAACTGCAACTTTATAATGTCACAATATCTTCATGCATACCTGCAGAGCTCAGTTTTTTCTACTACCCATCTTTTTTTCTATGAAAGCATTTTTTTAAATATCTATTTTCACAGAGAAAACAACACGTTTACACTTACTCATATTTACACATATATATACCTATTAATATTAAACAGTAAAAAACCAACACCTTACTGTGCTTTTCACCATGAGAAATTCTTAGGTATCATATGTCCTGTAATTACACTAACAATGTCTATTAAATCACAACACAGCGGTGTTTTTACACCACTGCTGGACGTCAGAATAACTGACACTGCGGTGATATCTATCCAGGAGGATTCGTATGGACATAACGTATCACTATTGAAATAAATAGAGAAATAGGAAAGTGAATCTTAAATTACTTAGTATACGATGTATGTAGGAAAAGGATACGTCAAAACCTAATGCACAGAAAACTGCCTTAAAAATTTTCCTTGAACATAAATAAATTTAGGTTTAAATAGCCATACATGTTTTATGTAATCGGCCAACACGCCTATATTTGAGCACCAACTCGTGTTTATGGATTGCCTCGTTATACCGTTAGGGAAAAGGGTATTTTAGTCATCAAATATTAACGACCATGCTTTGAAAATAAAATTAAAATTAAGTATGTAAAAGTCTTACCACTACTGGGAGCAGATCTTCTTTCATTTTGAGCGAGATTTCGGAACCGGGAACCTAGAAGATATAATTCTGAAGTTTTCTGAACTGCATTTTAATTGCAAATTGTAAATTAATTGCATTGCTTTTACTTGGATTGATCATAAGTCACTCGACTGCTAGGAAATTTAAGGCGCTTTTAAAAGTACTCGTTCGGTCCTCGTGGTTATGGTGGGCAGCGACTGTGCTCACATGCCTAGGTACTTTGAAAATTATTTTGGTGGTTTTCTCAAAATTTAAACAAAAACAGTAATTTCTACAAATAAAATCTCACTTTTTGCTTACATTACCTGCTGGTAATATCAATAAAATCTCTAGTTGTTCTGATTACAAAATATAATAATAAAACTATCAAGGAGATATGACAAGAAAAATGGCAAGGCTAATGTTATTTTAATAACAGTCCCTCAGTCCATTACGTCGTCATCTAAAGCTACTTTCCCGTACTTCAATCGTATAAAAGTCTATCAAGTTTATCCCATATAATATATATTACTTAAAATAGTATAACGCATTTGATTTAACTTAAAAAATAACGCTAATTCAGAAAACCGTATGAAAGAGAAACAAAAGTTTATTGTTGAGTGTTAAAATGGTTCGATGTTTGAGACTTATTACTATTTAGATACCAATGCATTTCAATGCAATTTAAAAAAAAAACAATGTTATGAATAAAGCTGAATTTAACTACAGCGACAGCTATTCGTTCTGACCAGTAATGTGAATAATTCGGAATAATTATCGTGCTGTAGGTATCCGGTAACCAGTGTAAAGAAATAAATAGGATGATTAATCGGAACATCTAATACCAAAAGATTTTCTCTCGATTAATATCACTGACGGATACCTCAGTAAAATATGTAGGGTGTTCTTAACCGTACAGTAAATAATTGATCGAGCTATATTACTTCTGAGTTGACGTAATGTAAAACTACTAATTAATGTCCATGTCGCTCAGTAGTCTGTGCTCCGGCATTTTTTCCCTTTTTTCTTAAAAACGATACCCCTTGGATTACTCCTCCTATCACTCTATTCTATCTACTCCATTCGTTGATGAAATTTTGCAGACATTAATTTTACATACACAACAACACCAAACCCGATAACCAACAATTTGTTTTAGCACAAGTCTTGGCTCCGGCTGGGATTCGAACCTTAAACCCGCGGCGTAGAAGTTAGGTACTCTGCCCACTAGGCTACGCGGTCGTTGATGGATAAATTACAGTACCTCAAAACTACGGTTGTACACACCCTGTTACTACTATTTATTGACTATGCGGATGTGAATACTCAGACTTAAACAAAGACCTCATCAGTATCTTCTCAACAACTGCATCAGATATATTTTGGATCTTCGGAAATATGGCTATATCTTCGAATATCTTTCTCGCCTTAAATGGCACTCTATTTGACAAATGCATAGAATAGAATTATCCTTGTTCTCTTCTCCATTTTAAATAATCCATTGACTCCGTCATAATTTAAGGATCAATTCCACTATATTTTTTTAAGCAGGGTTCCTTGCTCCTCATATAATCATTGGATTAGTATTTCCCAAAATTCCATCTAATTTGTCTGTAACGCCTCCACCTCTTGTCCGAAGATATAGGAAAAGTAAATTTTATGTTATTATTATTTAAGATTTTGTTTTCAACAATTTTGTTCACGCCTGCGGATTGGTTGGAATAGAATGCTAAAAGGCATCATGTTCGTCCTTCGCTATCCTTTTAATTTAGGTATAGACATTAAAGTTTAAATAAATAAATAAAATATGATTTAAGACTAAAAAAATATTAAATGACATACACACATCAAATAAGGTGTGAAATCACTTTGAAAATACGAAATGTTTTTTTTGTTACGTTAGAATAAAACGTTTTTTCTTTTTCTTCTAAGATTCTTCATTTAAAATTCAATTCTTTTAATAACAAAAGAATTTAAAATATCAATTGATTATCGGTATAAAAAGAGATTAAATCCTTGTTTACGCTTATTCAGAAATCTGACCAACTTGATTCAAGCGTTTTTTTCTGACTTTACAAAGAAGGAGTTCATTCAAAAAGATGCCCAGGGGATTATCTGAAGTTTTACGAGCAAGAATTTTTACTTTGGGGGAAGAAGGACATTCTACGAGAGAAATAGGACGCAGAGTGGCTGTAGCCCAATCCTGTGTCGTGAACACGTTACGGAGGTATCGCGGCGTGAATAACTTTGCTGATCAACTTCGCAGTGGTCGGCCAACTGTTCTTGCTGCTGCTCAGAAGCGTTACATCAGATTGCTGACTGCCCGAGACCCAATAATCAATGCCAATAAAATAAAAGTTGAGTTGCGGGCTGTTACTGGACTAGATATTAGCACTCAGACCATCAGGAATTGATCACACAGGTTGGATTATGATCGAGGAGATACTGGCGAGCACCCCTGAACTCACAGCAACGACAGCGACTGCAGTGGGCTAGACTCCGCAAAGACGACGAGGAAAACATTTGGCGGAATCGTCTCTTCGTTGACGAGTCCATAATTAACACTCATCAAGACAACCGACGGCTTCGTGTCTGAAGAAGACATGGGAATGCTGAAAGACAAAGAACTGCCACCGGAACCGTTCAACAAGGCGGGAAATCGGTATCCTTTTGGGGCGGTATAATGATTGGTGCTAGAACGCCGTTGATCCTATTGCTATTGATGGAATTGTCAGGACATTTAGAATAAACCATGACCCTCGATTCGTATAGGTTGATGATAATGCACCCGCACAACGAGCTCAACGAATCATCGCTGCTCTGCGTGAATACGACATTACCAGGTTAGACTGGCCTGCCGGCTCGCCTGACTTAAATCCGATAGAACACGCGTGGGATGCTGTCAAGCGAGCTGTTTGTAACCATCAGCCACCTCCCCAGACAATGCCAGAGATCAGGGAAGCAATTATTCAAGAATGGGACAGGTTACCGCAAGAAATGCTGGATAACTTAATTCTCAGCATGCCAAGAAGGATTTCCGTATGTGTTAGGGCCATGGGAGGAGTTATACTAAATAAAAACAATTCAATAATAAATGTTGATAATATTTAGTTAAATCCTCTTTTTCTTTCAATTATTTATTAGTCAAAATTGCATTAGGACTTTTAAATTCAATTTTAGTTAATAAAAAATAATTTAATTTTTTTATTTCAACAAGTGTATCTTTTTTACAAAAAGGTGTTACGTAAGCAACATTCTTTTAAAAAAGTAAAATTTAAAAAATCCATCTTTTGCTAATGATCTCAAACTTTATTAGATGTGTGTATAGATATTTTTGCTCAGCAACTATAATTTTCAAAACAACGTTTATATGAAAAGCATAATTTCAGAAAATGTATTTAAATTTTTCCTACATTTTAGTGTTGTTCCGTTACATTGATTACTAAACTTCATCGAAGTTTTGAGAAATAATAATGTAAATAATAAATAATGACGTAAAGTTACCCAAATGATTTAAGTTAACATTAAATAAGTAAGAGTAAATTTTCATATTGTAATTGTTAATAATTTGTAGCTGATACGTATGCCAGCAGGATCAGGGGCCGGTTTAAGTGAATTTCCTTATTAAACTTATTTAACAAACGTATAATATTCATGTAGCAGTACAAAAACAGTGGAATTGTTAACGTATAATGTCAGTTTTGAAGATAATTTTAACAGCGCACCTTTACCACGGCGTTAGTGCGTTGACTGTGATGAAATAAAATCTGTATTTTTTTGATTTACTTTCAGAATACAGACTCCAAATTAATCAAAATGAAAAAAACGAATGTCATTCACAGAATACAAAATATATTCTACAACCAGAGAATTCCATTTTCAAAGCAACAAACACAAATTAATATGCGTTACTCGACTTCAGATAGTCAGTAACTCTTTCATGGAAATGTATACGTTTTTAATACAAATTTCCAGATAGTGCACAGATTTTTAAATCAAAAACTTCAAAGTGTTTATTAAACAAGTACTTTTTAAGAAGGGCTAATAACTTATAAAAGAATACATGGAAGATGATATCCCATGGGAATGTGGTGATTGCTACCAAGCTATTTCTACATCTTTATATTTATAATACCAATGTGAATGTCTAGGACTGAAGCATTTGTTTTTGCGAACCAGTGTAACCTAGCAAAAGTCGTTCAATAAGTATTATGTAAATAATATATATCGTATAAAAATATTCTATTCTATTCTATTAATGTTTCAATGTAATGAGCTCAGTGTGGTGCCTCTCACAAATGTTCTGAGAGACACAGCACTTGTTATGGGAAGACGTTCTTTCTTACATACAAAAATAAATTTCTTTGTTAAGAAAATTATGCCTCACACTATGTATTATGACTGCATTTTGCATATATAAATGTCGCACTCGAATATTAACGAAATATGTTTTTACACAAATGTTGACTCCTACTAGCATTCGAACCCAGGACCTCCGGCTTCAAAATCGGGCAAGGTAAATATTTCAAGGTATATAAATGGTTTTAAATATAATAGATATACAGATTTTATATATAATGTTGTTAGCCAACACGTTTTCGATATTGTAAGCCAATGTAATCCGAATCCAGTGTAGTGATATTCTGAATACAAAAAAGGAAGAATAATGTTTTTTCGTTCTGATGTTGTCGTTAGTTTTTAAACAACTCAGGGTAATAGTCACGCTTGTCATGTGGAAAGGCATCTTAGACGTTGAAGATATATATATGTCAAGTACTATGTATGTAGGCGGAATGATGTCGTCGAGGCCGATTTTTGAGCGCAGCAACACCTTTTGAATCCTGTCTGAAGCTATTTACGGCTCAGGAGATATTATAATACCACAACTTTACCCGCGCTTGATATATGCGATATAATCGACGGTAGGCTACAGTGCAATGTTAGAGACGAGGGGAATCATAATACAACCGACGAATTTACACAACGGATGTTTTTATATATAGGCTCTGCCTGGGATTCGAACCCTAGACTCAGGTACGCTGACCACTAGATCACGCTAGAAGAATTTAGGTTAATTTTCTAAGGTCCGTTTGTAAAATAACTTTATGTACATTTCTTGTAAAGTATTTCTGCAAAATACTCTGATTCCTTTAACTTCTACGAAAAAAAATAGTTAATTCACTTCAAGTATTACTAGAATTTCATGATTTAATTATATCCTCAATCTATCTCCTAAATCTGTAAAAACATTGCATGCGGCTGCATGTCGTTTCCACAATAGAGTGCACAAGCAAACAATTATTGTGGCGGTGCTCTTCAAAAACTAGGTAATATACATTATTTTTCATTTTTGCATGCGGATCTAAGCAAAGTAATTTTCCTTCTAAACTTGTTACAGTACTTATGATTACTTGTTAATTTGTTATCAAAAAATAATAATAAAGAGACTAGTTACAGAACTGTATTCGTTTCAGCAATAAAATCTACAGACCAACAGTGGAGCAGTGTTTTCCACACTGCGTTGCGTATCATAACGATTGAGCGGCTTCGATTATTAAGTATAAAATAATTTTAAATTACAATTGGCCTTCATTTAAAGTTCTAATTCCTATTCCGCCAATTTCGAACAAAGATAGCTACTCTATATGACTGCAACTATACAAGTTCAGCATAAAGTGGCAGTAGTTTCTCGGAGCACATTAGATGCGAAATTGTAAGTAAACGTGATAACCTGAACTCGGGGATTTCCGAGCTTAAACATCTTTTAAAATGTTTCGTACTAAGGTTCACATAGCTCCATTAATTACTTATAATACAAATTCAAAATAATATATTTATGAGTATCCTATGATTCAAATTGGAAACGTTAACAAAGGTCCATTCTCATCGAACAAGTTATTTAGCAACTAGTAGAAATAGTTGAATTGTTTATATTTTCAAAATATTATGTTAAATGTATTCTATGGTAATACTATTTGATAAATTAAAACCGTAGGCTGTTTTTAGTTAAATGGATAATACGAACGGGACTACAAATTATTGTGATACAACATTAGTTATAGTGTACATAGAACGATAATAGCAATGTTTTATTTTTACTTATTTGTCAATACATACCTTTAAATTATAATGACTATAGATGGTCATTTATCTTTGATTAACATCGTGGTATTCTACATAACGATAACTTTTTCTATTACATTACTAAACCGTTTACTAATGTTCATATTTTTGAGAATCATGCGTTGGCAATGAAAAAACTACAGCTCAGGGCTACGCGAAAGCCCTTGGTTCAATAAAAATTCTTTTGCTTTACATCATTTCAGCCTATCTCCGGTCAAATGCTGAACGTAGGCCTCCCCCATAGATTGCCACGAAACAAGATCCTGAGCCACTCGCATCCATCGATTTCCCGCAAAACCGTACAGGTCGTCACTCTATTAGGGGGGGAGTTATCGAATATATCAAAGAAAATAGTATACGAGTATACCAGTATTGGACAGCTAGTTATTGCATGCAATATATTTATTTTAGTTATTATCAAACAATGACCGAGTGGCATAGTGGTCAGAGTACCTGCCTGCTACGCCGCGGATCTTGAGTTGGAGTTACAGACGGAGCCAACATTTGAGCAAAAATAGTTTACTGGTCTGGTTGTGTTCAACGTATGAAATTTACGTCTTTGAAACACACTTATAATGCAAGAGAAATCCTTGTCTCAAATCTATATCTATAACATTGCCAATTTGTCTTCAACCAATAGTGCAAACAACGCAGGAATTATTTAATGCTGTAGGTAACTGGTAGACACTGTAAAGAGATAAACAAGATGATTTGTCGGAACGTTTAATACCTAGAGATAATCTCTACGAATACGGCAATGAAAAATATTTTTTAACCTATACTATAAATAAATAAGTGATCCACGTTAGATTTTGTCTACAAATAATCTTAGACTTCTAAATAAAATTTCTAGTGAATATATTCTACCATATACAGTGAATATAATGTATACCTCGAGGCACTGGTTATTGCTTTTGCCGTTCGATTCAAATATCAGTATCTTCAGAAATATTTAAATATGTAGCCCAAAGTATATTTGGGAAATGGTGTGTTGTATCATTTCATCATTAGTCTTTATTTACTTTACATTCATAAAAACAGCTGGCAAACACAGTATAGGGTTTCTCTCGACCTAAAAATTGTAATTTTTGGGCGATTAAGGAGAGGGGCGAGAGAAGAGAGCTGATTTAATATTACAGTCAAATGGAAGTCAACGAAGCCTTGGTAGATCTGTGTCACTCACTTTGAATCTCATAATATCTGTGTAAACTACCACCACTAACTCAGAGCGGGAATAACAGAAGAGGATGAATTTTTATTTGTTTATGTTTTATGTATTACATTAAGACATACCAACAATACACATATTCGAACAATCTTAATTAATGCACAGTAACCTTATATGTGCACCCATACCAGGTATATCGAGCATTTACCGTTTCTGTCTGCGAGAGCAGCCTCTTCCCCTGTATATTTAAAGTAGTTCAAAGTTGAGCAGATCTCTTCGTCATTGTAACTAAATCAGTCAACCGAAGGTTTTATAGGTAATAATCTGCTAACCAGGTATATCACACCTAACTATAATCAAGGTATACCACTAAAATTAAAAGTTCAATAACACTTGATAAATGCAATACATCATACCCAAACAATTGTTGTGTTCATTAAATATTTTAGTTTTATTTTCAGGCATCAATCTGCGGTGTGGTATTAAACTTGTTTTTTTTTTGTAAATTATTCAAACTGGCGGTGATTCAGTATCAGTTTCAAACAGTAGCAACTAAGGTGCGAGACATGTGGTATTGTGATCTCCAGTCCTTTTAACTTCGGGGCAGCCAGTTTCCTAAATAATTTAAAATTAGAAAATGTTGCAGAAAGTTGATATACCAATAATTCGTGGCACTATGAGTATGTCACACATCATACTTACTGTTTCCGCGAGTGTTTTGGGCTTTGATTTTATCGTTACAAATTAATGGTAGTAAATACGATGTGAGCAAGGACTGTGCCTGAGTTGGATTAACGTTCTTAGATCCGTCACAGTAGATCTTCTGCCGGAGCTGCAAGATCCGTTGAAAGGTTTCGAAATGACGGTACTTCTGTAAAAAAGTTTTCATATGATATAAATGTTTTACAGTATTATTAAAAATAAAAATTGCCATTTACCAATGTCGGTTTAAATATGAATAACAATGTATTTAAAGAATTACGAAATTTATTTCGAGTTTCAGTTTGTTTTAAATACGCAAAACAAAATTAAGACGCTTCATTGGCTATAAAATGGCAACAAATTGAAGTTTTCAAACACGTGTACTGTTTTACATTGATGCTTATTTTACATATTGTGACTATCTCCCGCCAGATATGAAAATAAATAATTTTCTTCTTAATCAGGAATTCGGTTGATCTTTCTTTAGATATTTCCAAAGATTATATTTCGTTACGCCGTTTATTATAAATCATTTAAAATGCGTGATCTTCTCAGATAGGACATTTATAAAGTTGTGTTTATTAGTAACTAGTTATTTTAGGTTTTTCTTGGAAGTATAAAATCCACTAGAGTAGTCGTAAGTCGTAGGCAGTGCCCCAACACTAACTTACAACCTAATCTCTCTGTAATTGTAACGCGCTCCCCCCGAAGAGGGACGTGAATTTGGGGAACGGACCGTAGTCCACAGCAAAGCTGGCGTACCAGCATAAAGAGGGCTTGGTCCCTTGGTAGCGCGTAAGCACAAACATCGACCGAAGTCTCGCATGTAAATGCGTGTAGACGTCATACAAGTATACAGCTAAATCCAGTCTTAGTGAAAGTACGCCGCACGGTTCGGGCACACGTTGAACAATAACGGGCACTCTGGCCCTATAAATAAGCCCTCCGTACGCGCCACCACATTACCAGACCGCCGATACTGCAGACGTAATGTAAGTGTTAGGCATC
>DWIA01000186.1:0-12757 GCA_018248195.1 Archon apollinus
TTTTTATGGATCCTTTAGTTTGTTCTATGTAAGAGAGACCTCATTCACAATCTAGATTGTATACTCCTGCATCTTGTAGTAAAAACTGACTTATCTTCTTCGGCGGCTTGAAGAATGTTCTATAATGAAAGGCTGAGGCTACTGGCTGGTTACTGGGTATACTCGTATGAGACTTAGGAAGTAATATTGCAAGGTGACTAGCACAGTATAGTTTTGTGCAGAAATGTTCTGGGTGACACAGCTTTTGTTATGAACAGATGTCGCGCTTACCATCAGGCGAATATTTTGCTTGTCTCGTCGTTTTCTTCCATTAAAAAAAAAAACATAAAATATAAGTTGAAGTTATATAGTAAGTAATAAAAAATATTTCACTAAATAAATAATGAATTACAGAATGAGTAGCGCGCGAATTTTTGACATATCCTTTCAATATACATAATTAAGTTTGTACGTAATCTTCAGAGTGCGAGTCCTACACACACATATCTATTTTTTTCATTTCATTCATTGAAACTTATCAAACTAAATTGTTTCTCTCTTTTCTCAATGTTTTCGCGAAGCAACGCTTTGTTCTACTATTTCACACATGATAAATATTTAGACGTATTAAGTAATAAATGCATTTATTGTAGTCATTATCCGAGGTTTTTGTTTCGTCTTTTAACTCATCATCATCATCATCATTTTAGCCTATCCACTGCTAAACAAAGGCCTCCCCCATAGATTGCCACAAGTTTGTCACTCTGTTTTTGGGGGATTTTGCCATAGTTGCCACGCTTGGCAGACGGGTTGGCAACCGCAGTTTATTTATTCGGATATTCTAGGTAGATGCTGCTGCCCATCTGCTGGTTTTAATTTTGCCTCTGTCGACTTTTACGACACCCACGGGATGAGATGGGATAGTAGATTATCTTAAGCCGCCAATGGTGGCGTATGGACGGAGGACACTTTTAACTATTATTATTTATTTCTGAGCTCTTATTTAATTTAACCATTTACTATATTTAAACGATACAATCTGTTAATTTTCGATAAAATAAAATAATATAAAATCGATTGCATCGATTCAATATAGTAAATGGTATGGTATGGAATAGTATAGAAAGTTTATTATTTATTAAAAAATTGAGGTTACCTTAAGGTTTGAATTCGACTGAAAGTTACACGTTTACTATTAATAATATAGTCCGTAAATAGGTAAACTTAAAAAAAATCCATAAAGAGGGCGTGACGAGTTACACCTTGTTTTTTTTCTAATTTAGAATTATTTCCTCCGTCCAACGCGCGTTTTCGTTTAATCTTGCCTAACAGACAAACGTGCTCTCTAACTTTTACGTAAGATAAACTGTTTTAGAAGAACAAAGAGTGTTTAACGTATAAATTGCCGGCTCGGTTGGCGCAGTGGCTCAACGATTAGCTTATGCGCCAGGAATCGCGGGTTCGATTGTACGTTTTTGTACCTGAGGTATTTCTTTGTAAAAATCTTCGAGATACATACTCCTAATGAGGGCAACGTTTAAAAAAAATCTTAATTGTCGTACTATTAGTGACGTTTGGTAAATTATAGACGACATCAGCTTAACAAGGTTTATTATAGTGCCGTTGGCGACTACTCAAATTGAAGCCTTCTTACTCTTCTTTCCATGTGTTCAAACGTCTAAATAGTGTTGCGACCCACACTTTATAGTTTCACATAATAATAAAATATACGAAACCAGATGCCTGAAGCCAAAGATCAGGCTAATTTTCGCTTCTTGGGAGAGGCCTTTGTCCAACAGTGGAGTGCCACAGCCTCAAGATGATACGATAATACTTTATTTTGGGGTTAATGTAATTTACATCCGAGTGGGCGAATTACTTTGATAGAACTGTGAAATATACGAAAGATAATATTCCCAAGCCGATATACATATCAGCACGTCTGATTTTATACTATAAACGATTGAGATTTGAATATATTATATTAAAAAAAGCCTTCGCTTGAAAAGTTCAACTGCTTCAACAAGAGTTGACAACCCCGCACCTAAGTAATGAGGTCGGAGGATCAGTAGGCACCTTGACTTATCGAGTTACGTTATCATGAGTGAATTCCTACTCGAAGTATAGAAATTCATGTGTCCAATTGATAAAGACTTTTATCAATTGGACACATGTATTTCTATACTTCTGTGAATAGGCTCTTACTGAGCTAGTACGTTTACCATCTGAAACCGCTTCGCCATTGACAGTGTCACTTGAGATTGTAGTTAAGCACTGGCTTATTATTAAAAACGTAACTTAAGGTAAAGTATTAAACAAACTATACTATAATATTAGAATTATGGAAGCATTAGCATTTAATACTAATAACCTTTGTATTAAATAAAAAGAAAGTGAGGAAATCGTTCATGGTAAGTGTAACATCTGTCCATGACACATGCTGTGTCCTCCAGAACATTTCTGTTTGGTACCACACTGCGATCATCACCCCGAGACATCAATTCTTAAGCCAATTATTTTCAGTAATTACACTAGATATCAGTACCATTCGGACTGAAACACAGTAGTGTTTGCACACTATTACTTGACGCCAGAATAACTTTTACTGCGGTGTTAACACCTGTTTAGGATAGGATGATAGGATAACTGTAATCTATCTTACCATCAACCAATATTACAGTCACCAAGCGTAGTGATTACGACAAATCCTCCCAGTTGGTTTGTTCTTGTACTTTTCTATAAGTGGTATATTTTTTCTTCACTTTACTTGTGTTCTGTTTGTGTCGAATAAAGTTTATATCTGTGTTTGATTAAAAATTTAGCGGACGTAATTTGTACTTTAAAACTAAAAAGATAAATGTCATTTTAATAGTATGTTAATACGCCATTAGCTTGATTAAAGTTTATCCGGCGTCAGCGTGTCCCATAACAGCGAAGGTCAGAACGCTTTCATGTCGCCCTAAAACGTTTTAGTTTTAGTGTTGAAACGTTTTAGGCTTATTTTAAGTGAATCGACTGCCGTGTAATTGTAAAGTGCAGGGATTGCGACATGGATATATATTTTTTTTATGTTTATCTGTGACCTTAATCGCCGTTAGTGATAAACTAAGAGAATCCAGCACTCCATGTTGTTGCATTTGAGTCGTCAAATCTACTGGTCTCTGAAAAATGGCGGTATAACCATCACAGATGTACCTGAAGACTCACCATCACTATCACCACTAACTTAGAGCACAAGTCCGATACTAAACGATGACTGTACGAGACGATCAAGCTCGCCTGATGGAAAATGCAACATCTGCCCATAACTAATGCCGTATCATTCAAAACATTTCTGTATGATACCACATTGCCCTTGTCATCTTGACACTTTAGTTCTTAAGTCAGATATGCCCAGTAATTGCGCTAGCTCTCCTACAAATTGAAATACATTAGTGTTCGCACACTACTGCTCCATGGCAGTATAATAGGCCCAGCGGTGGTATCTAACTAGACGGATTCCTGCATAGTAACTAAATTACCTGGGCCTGTATCAAAGTCAAAGGTGACCATTTCGAACAGAAGCGTTTTTATTTTATGTTTTATTTTATTTAAAACAACTTTAATAAAAATGCTAATACAACTTTGTAGCGACATCGACACCAATTGAGAAATTTCATAAATAGTTCATACGCCGGTAATAAAGTTAATTTTTGCTATATATAGAAGATCTAAAGATTGCTGTTTGGATGAGACGCCTTCCCCAGATCGGACCACTCGATCTGGTAAGTGACTACCCTATTCCTTGGCACTTTCAGCTGCCAAAAGTTTTATATATATTACTTCACTTCATAAATAAATATGTAAACCGTATCCATATACATATATATGGATTGTTACTACGTAAGTAATCAAAGTATAAAGCATACCGCAATCTCGATATGAAAATCATAATTACATTTATATATTCATGGCTCGGATAATAACTAATAAATTCGTTAACCAAGTTAATCCGCAAAACGTTAATTCGACAGATCAAATCCTATTATAAGCCCGGGCGTATCCGAATTAATAAGTCCCCGTAACGACGGATCAAACAATTAGCTCTTCGCTATTGGTAGTTTCCAAATTTGCTTTTAAATTTACTATATATTTTATTGATATCCTCATAAACTAAATATATTTTTGAAATAAAAAGTAATGGTAACTTAAATAGAACAGAAGAAGTGAAGATAGGGAACGTTGATACAATTCACGACAATTTAGCATATTTATATAAGAAATAACTTTCTTCTCGGCAGGATTCTTCTGATGGGACATTTTGCTTCTTTTTGGAACCTTTTTCGATGTTCTCTTTCTTGGATTTATCTAAAATTTTTATTTATATTTTTCATTTGCATTTCTTACTTTTGTTGTTAAAATTTAATACATTGTGTGAAACTTCTTTAAATGTTTTGTATTATACAGTTCTTATATATTTAAATTAACATGCCATTTCAATTAAGTTACGAGAACGTATATATCTGTTTTATTTGTCATTGTCTTCTCTATCAGGTAAAGCTGTGTTCACAAAGCGCGATTAGAGACGCTCACGACAAATGACGGCGCTCTTCACTGCTGGCGGTTTATTGCCACAGATAACATAAACGTTAGGGTTATGAGCTACGGTTGCCCCGAACCGGTATTTACGACCAGTAAGCTTTTCAAATCGAGGTCGAATCAAAAGTGAGTTAGAATCGAAAACAAAAACAAAATCGAATCAGTTTGGGGAGCAAGCCTGCTGACCGCTGTTCTATGACTCCCATCCGTTCTTGGTTCGTGTCCGTCTCTGCAATTTTATAAGGAGATGGAATAACATAGTTGAATTATTTTAAATACGTAATGATTTTTGAAGCTAATGTTTGTCTCATGTGATACCCTCCTGATTTCACCTCCTAATCTATTTTTTTTTACAAGAAAGCGACTAGTCGCAAATTGTTCGCCTGATGGTTGTCGCAATGTCTGCCCATAACAGATGCTGTGTCACCCAGAACATTTTTGTGTGGCACCACACTCATCACTCTTAGGTATCAGTCTCTAAGCCCCATATGCTCAGTAATAACACTAAGAAACAGTGCCCTTCAGACCGACAGTAAGGCTTGCACAATACCGTTTGACGGCATAATGACTAGCACTGCAGTTGTACCTAGACGTATTCCTATCTAGGAATCCTAACATCAGAAATTAGACGTAAAAGCGTCATCATCATCATCATCATTATTATTACCAGACAGTTGATATTCAATTGCCAGAGATAGGGAACGGAGGAGGATTTTCCGTATATATTAGTACAGAGTTCCTGTACGCCGCGGGTTCTAGGTTCGATTCCCTACCAAAGTCAACACAAATTGTTGGTTTTCGGGTCTGGTTGTGTTGTGCATTAATGACTGTAAAACGCACTCACGATACCGGAGAAATCTAGGGGCATCGTTTACCTGATGGTTCGGGCTACGTCTGTCCATAACTGATGCTGTGCCATCCAGAACATTTCTGTGGGACAACACCAGGGGCGTCACCCAGAGACATCAGCGTTTAAGTCTCATAAGTCCAGTGATTACAAAAAATAGAAAATTACAAAAAAGAGAAATACAGTGTTTGCACACTACTGCTTAACGGCAGAATAACTGGCCCTCGGGCGGCTTTTTAATAAAAGTAAGCACAGATCAATAAAAGTGACCCTATTTGAAAATCGGTTAAACCTCAATGAAAAATGTCAGTCCTGTTGACGACTTCACTGAGTTGTAATGCGTGCGCCATTATGCTAGTAGAGCTACAGTTAGAACTTATACCACATGTTTTAAAAATTAAACAACATAAATTTTAGAAATGTATCAAACCGAACCTCTGCTCACCTCTAAAAGTTTTAAATATGCTTATAGCATTTATGCAAAGTGTTCGCATCGTTAATAAGCTTTATAGCGCAATTTGACCAATAGCGTTATGACGGAGCATTATACATAGAGATTAGCTTGAGTAATTGCAGCAGATATTAGCTGTTCTGTCCGTGATTTGGTTTATTATGTTTAAAAACTCGTGTTATTCGATACGTAGCGGAAAAAACAGACAAATGCGAGTTTAACTAACGTGGAGAGGGTTCCGTAAATTATATACCTACCATGTTTTCTTATTACTTTATATTACGACCGGAACTTGTTTGTGGTGACTAAAAGGCTGTACATTCTAACTATAAAAGTTAGATCATTCGCACAAATATTGAGAAATTTATTTATAGGTTTCCCTATAATCTATAAGTAAAGAACCGTTTTCTGTATTTTTTGCAAAATGTTTGGTGCAGTAGTTACAGAGATAAGGGTTTGGTCAGTTTTCATCTGTTTACTAAATAATAACTTTAAAACGATTTATTTTTTAATTATAAAAATATAGATTTTATATCCTCAGAACAAGCCCTTTCATTTAATATGTCACACCGTACAGTTTTTCTATTTCTAATTTACCCCCAAAACTGACCCCCATACTTAAAATTAATTTATTGGCGTTACATGTCCGTGTTTGGATCATAAACATACATATGTGTACTAAACTTCAATTTTATCGGTCGAGTAGATTCATAGCAAACTGGCTGTGACAGACGGATGGACAGACACACGTGTAATAAATATATATTTGAAAAAAGTTATCGGTAGTAAAGCAATTTCAGGTAATACCCTTTTTGAAGTCCACACCAATAAAATTAGCTGCAAAGCTTGTTTGTAATACGGAAATGTGATAGTCCTTATTTTAATAGTCTCACGGATGTTGCAAGTTTGGATAGCGCATTCGAACGTTGTCTATGGCATGAAGACACGAACGAAAGGTCCAAGGTTTAAATGTTAGGAATGCTTCTACGTTCTCCTTCCCCTAGAAACGCTGTACATACAACATGCTGTATATTTGTAATAATTTAATAGTTAAATTATTTTATGGAATTGACGAGAGGAGCAAATCGTTCACTTATTTGTAAGTGCAATGTCTACCCATAACAAATGCTGTGTTACATCAGTTCTTACGTCTCATATGCCTCGTATTACACTTGTGATCCCTTCGATCGAAACACTGGTAATCGGATTCTCACGCAGGAATCGGTCTGAGTTAGTACCACTCCAGGCCAGTTATTCTGCCGTGAGGCAGTAGTGTGCAAACATTACTGTTTCGGCCTGAATGGCACAGAGAGCTAGTGTAATCACTGTGCATATGAGACTTAAGAACTGATGTCTCTGGGCGAACGGGCGCAGTGTGGTGCCGCACAGAAATGTTCTAGGTGACACAGCATTTGGTATGGGCAGAAGTTTCAATTACAGTCAGGTAAACGTTTTACTCGTCTCGTCACTTGACCAACAAAGAATTCACTGCAATGTTCGCACAGTGCTTGACGGCAGAATGACTCCCACTGCGATGGTACATACCAATATGGATGTCTGCGTAGGAATCCTACCAGTAATTCATTTTAATACAATCTTTTGTTACGTAAATAATCTTCAATTGAAACACGGAAATGAATTCGGTAAGGAACCATTTTACACCGGCATTTTCAATGACATAAAATATATAAGAAGTATATGGTTTTAACTACTTTTATTGGGTAAAAAAAGTAGAATTTACTATTACTACCAAAGTAACAGACGTTATCTTTCGCTCGCACACAAACGAATATCGTTTGTCACCTTATCAGTGTGTCGCAACACTAAGCAACTTGTGAGTTATAGAGCCAACAGTGACCGTTGGAAGCTCGGACGTGGCTTGTTTGTCACGCCCGAGTCGAAGCTGTATCCACAGTGCGACTACTCACAGTTTGTTTACGGTCGCCGCGGCACCGCCGCTTGTCCGAATTTGTTGATGAAACATCCCGTTTGTTGGCTCTGTTTGCGAATTAGCCTGTACGCAAGTGTGTTTAGGGTATTGTAGTTCGCACGCGCTGACTGCGCTAATTTTAAAGAGCTTTGTTATCAGGGTCTGATAGGATTTGTTTGAATTGGGACGAATGTATTCGGTAAATTTATATATAAACCCCCTTACTAATAAAGGTTGTATTGTTACAGAATACTTTGTGTTTTCCTTTCAAGTGTCAAATTACTGACGACAGAAAGAGAGAAATTGGTGTATAACAATTTATTAGCTATGCAACGATTATTATTAAGGCCGTAAGAAAACATCAGCTTTATTAGTGTTTAAGACTTTCTAAGGCACTCAACAATTTTGGTAATGTTTTTGTCTTTTTATTTAAATATCATAATGTGTTTATTCCGGTCTATACACCCTCAAAGATAAAATTATAATCAGATAGTTCCGTTAATATCCCGTTGCAGAAATTGACAACCGAGGGTACCGGATTTCTACGCCGCAGGTCATAGTTACGAATACCGGCCGGATTTGTCCCGGCCAATTTGTGCAAAAACAAAAATCGTCGGTTTTCGGGTCTGGATGTATTGTGCGTGGGAAATTTATGTGTATGAAACGCACCCACGATATAGGAACAATTCCAGCGTGAGACTAAAACACCCAGAAGACGGAGCGACGACCTGCACAATTATGCGGGAAGCCAATAGATGCATGTGGCTGAGTACTGTATTTTGTTGCAATCTATGGGGGAGGCCTATGTTCAGCAGTGAACTTGTGTTGGGGTGAACTGATGATGATAATGATATATATGAAAAATATTTGCTTTGTTTCTACACAGTTCCGTTTGCCATTGTATTATGATCGTATTTCCACTACTTAAGTGGTTCTCTAATCGCAGAGAGGCCTTACCCAAAAATGAAATAGTTATAAGAAAATTATATTTTTTTTATTGCATAAAGTGACGAAACGAGCAAAACGTTCACCTCACATTCACGTGGAACGTCTGCCCATAACAGATGTTGTGTCATCCAGAACATTTCTGTGTGACACCACACTGAGCCCGTAACCCAGTGACTACAGGTCTTGATTCTCAAATGCTCAGTGATTACGCTAGCCACAGTGTCCTTCAAAACGAAACACGGTAATGTTTGCACACCATTGCTTCCTACGTACTACCTACCTACTTATACGGATTCCTGCATAGGAATCCTACCACCAGTGAAAATATATCACATCAAAACCAAACTTTACGTTGGACTAATATTTCCTTGACGATTATCCTGATCCTCCTAGTTCTTCGTGTTTCTCCCCCAGGAGAATATAATAATAGTGTTTTTTCCAAAGTAGAAAATACACTAGTATTTTATTTTTAAATGTTTGAGGACCTTCTGCAAATATTTATAAAATTTCTTACTTCTATATTTTTTGAACAGTGATATTTTGATTACAGTTAACAACAACATGATAACCTTTACGCTAGATAGAGCGCTTTAAATGTTAGGTCAGACTCAGAGGCACTCATTTATACTATCCAAGAAATAGGTCAAATAACCTCGGTCTCTTCAATACGACCTTGGTCTCTTCAATAGGACACCAACATAAAGTAGCAGGATAACGGTGATGAGGTTCTTTAGAAAGTCCTGGGAACTGAAGACTCGTGCAACGAAGCATTCCGTCTTCTCATAAATGGGGTGACAACGCTGTTACGTCTTGTTTGAGGTTTTTGTAAGGTAGGTCGTTCCACGTCGTCACTGTGATCAAAAGCACCATAAAAATAAAGGAATATTCAGAGATTTATTTACGTATAGTTCTGTTCCTCTTTGACATTAATAATTATCGATATAGCATATAATTAACAGGAAAACGAGCGTGACGATCAAACAATGGGGTCGTATTTCATTAATGTAAGTTCCGAAATTATTCGGTTAGTTATGAAGTATCCATTCGAATGTATAAAGTGACTTTGAAGTTTTGGAGCCTTTATGCGAAGTCAGTAAATTAAATTTACAGTCGAGCGAAATGTGGTTTGAACACGTATGAGAATGATTTACGTTCCGCTCTGCGCGACGCAGGAAATATATGGAGGAATCGTCGTCGGAGCGCGGGCGTTACGTGAGCATGACGTCAGCGTGACGTCGGCTCGACGACGGACACGCGCGACGGATAGTCCGAACGATGGCATCTCTGGCGGCGACGTGTCCTCACATAAATCGCGGTCCGCTCTGTCCACTCGAATTGCTGGTGTGACCAGATTATTTTACAATTTTCAGAGGATTTCTAATAAAAATATAAAATTATTGACATATTTACCTTTGCCCATAAATTCAACATACGACAAGCCACGCAAAAAGTATATCGTGTAAATATTTTTTTGTATGGGATGCTGCCAATTATAATTATTTTGAAAATTCAGCACGTTCCACTAATTTAGAGATAAAGAATTTTAGAGATAAAGAAAGAACTGGTCGCCCATTGACGGCTGTTACAGGAGGAACTGTCGGAGGCGGACTAGATAAGTGTTTTGAAAATTGGTTCAGGCGGATGAAGATGTGTGTGTAATCAAAAACCTTTAATTACAGAACTTATTTGTTTCGCAAATCTTTGAGTGACTTACGTATATGTATGCAAATGTTTTTTGGTATTGCGACTGAAATAATGATTGTGCCTTAGAAACTCTTACTTTACTTATAAGCCTAATGGTTTAGGATACGGACTGCGGTACTTGCGTCGTAGGATCGAGCCCCCTATTCGACTATTGTCGTGAGCCACACAAGTTTTTAAACTTAATTGGAGTGGTTAACAGGAATGTCAATAGAATTGCTAGTATTCTTTAAAAAAAAAATAAGAATGGTGTCACTTGACGTAATGCATGTTTTAATAATGCATTTTTTTATTCCAAAGGATATACCACATTATGTGGTAGTGCTGATTTGTCGCGTAAGACAGTTTTTGAATTTATTTATTGCAAATATTTTTTTTTCACGTTCTGATGATTATATATATATATATTGTTTCTATTGACAGAGAAATACTATGTGTAATTCCAAAATGACGTCATATTTGATTACTAATTCGTTCCGGAATTAATTCAGTGAAGCGGGGAAACACCAGCGCTCGCTGAAATTGAAATTAAATCATACGGAGGCTCCGATTTTATATCAATTTGGAACTGGCATCGGTACCCGCGCGAGGATTCATATTGTGATAACTTTCTCATTTCCTTCACATTACATTTGCGTATAAATTACAGCCTAACTTAAGTGTGATTATTTACAGTTGTCACATTAATATTGTACGTTTTAAGTACCTCTGTGTCAGATTGATGTGCTCATGGGTAATATGTTCGAATCCATGGTAAAGAAAGTATTCGCTAACTATTCACGCGTTTTCACATTCCCGTACTCTGCCTGGCAAGCGTGGTGATTACGGCAATCCTCCCTTTTTTTGGCGAGGCCCATGTGTACAGCAGTGCAGTGTTAAAATGCTGGTGAAGAAGAAAAAGGAGTAGACGTTCAATAAAGTTACATTTAATATTTTTATCGTGAGAATTAATTATTTGTAGTATAGTGAGTTCGTACAATCTATTCTTGTGTGAAAATATAACTTTGATTAAAGCTTTTCTGCTAGCCTTGTACGAGGACAATTGGGGTAATTCTAAAAGTAAAAGTACAAGTCTTTCGTGTCACGAGCGATATCAAAGTTTTTTGTTGCAAAAAGTGGCCGAATGACGCATTGGATATGTCTGCCTAGTGTACGATAGAAATATTGTGAACACTTCGGTAAGTTAGTAGTAAACTAAACGAAGTTTATATTCCTCTGGGGTAAATAACCTGTTAATAAAATGACAGTATTGTCGATTCGTTTCTTATTTATGGTCTCGTTTTCTTTATTTACCACTTGCGCGACGGTGAAGAAAAACACCGTGAGGAAACCTGGATGTCTGTGGAATAAAACTATTTCGAGGACATATGTAGTCCGCCAACCCGCATTGGAGCAGCGTGCTTAGCGGTGGGACACTTATGGGATTAAGCTTTACTTTTTTCTTGATTTATTGAAAAAAATTGTTAAACTACTGTATCAACACTAGATTACTGTAATTCTCGTGCGTCATTTGTCAAACGTAACACATTCACCCAGACGAGGAATAATTGTAAATAGTCCAGAGATATAATTGATGCAGCGACCTGTGGCGCGGAAACTAGTCGGTTTTTCTATTTATACGGGCAAATGCTTTATGCATAACGCCGCCCTTTCTTCGAAACCACAAGGTAAAACCCCATCGTGCTCTTCTTTCGCCGCATGTTAGCAGGACTACAGGTTAGCAGGGCCACAGGCACTCACGCGATCGGCGGCCTCTTTTCGATAGAAGACAACTACTCACCTATCTTTCCTAGTAAGGCGCGCCGGAACGCACGACAAGCTACCGGCAATGTCATTCTGTGTGTGCACATCTTCCTTCGGAAGTCCGGCACGCGGGCCAGGAAAATAAGCACTTGGAAGCACCAATCGTCCCGGTCCCAGCGGCGGATCTGGTTTGTAGTTCCTTTGGTTACCACAATTCGGTCACCGGGGGTAGAAGGAGCGGTGCAACGGAATATCGTCATTCCTCTGTCTCCGCAGACACACCATTGCAGCATCTGCGGCGCCGCGAATATCGCAGAGGATAGGGAGAGTGGTGAATCGCAATAATTGAACCTGTTTCACGACTCTCAATCGGCTGAGGAACGCAGGGTATGCGATGCCGGCACCGGTCTTTCCTTTTCTCAGCAGCCTTCAATTGAGAGTGGGCTTGCCAATCCCACTTGGAGTAACCATCCCGAGAGGGCTCTCTGTTGCAAGCCGATCAATTGGGTGCCACTTGATTTCACCATATTACGGGGCTGCGGGGGAGGGGGGGGGCGGCGGGGGGGGGGGGGGGGGGGGG
>DWIA01000187.1:0-12751 GCA_018248195.1 Archon apollinus
ATTGGCTTAAGTACAAAGTCATGCCACCAAATGACTGTTGTATTTTTTTTATAAAAGAAAGTGACGAGACAGGCAAATCGTTCATAACACATGTTGTGTTAGCCAGAATAACATTTGATTCTGACTGACACAGATTAACATTGTGTGGCACCACACTGCGTTCGTCACCCTAAGACATCAGTTCTTAAGTTTCAAATGAACAGTAATTATACTACCTATCAGTGCCCTTCAGAGCGAAACACAAACGTTTCCGCACTACTGTTTTAAGGCAGAACAACAGGCGGCACTGCAGTGGTACCAACCTACTTCTATTAAATAATCATATTGGAGTGCATTACTTAGTGAATTATAAATAGTTTCTAGTAAAATATTTTTGTGAAGGTACTCATCGTCATTATCAATGTTGCAGCCTTTTGAAGATATTCCTTCTCTATACACCGACACGAAAGCAACTTACATCGTTATGGTGGTAGACTGCGTAAGCAGTAATCCGTCTAGGCAGGTACCGCCTCAGTGCCTGTTATTCGGCCGTCAAGCAAACAGTCCAAATATTACTGTGTTTCGGTTTGAAGAGCATTGTTAGCTAGTGTAATTACTCGGCATAAGCGCAGCGTGGTGTGCGTGATAAAGGACAAATAGTGTTTATTAGCGTAACAAAATTTTTGTAATAACCTAAACGTTCATTAACATAAAAGCTGTAAGTCGAGATGCCACGACTGTGATAAGCAGCCAGGAGGTTGAATTAAAACTACGCGAGAGTTACGATCGTCATTTAAGGCACACGTGTGCTGTTCCAGGCGCGTTTTAAGCGACGCTGTTACTTAATGGCGCAAGTACTTGAGAATTACGGTCGGTACGTGCTGCGTTCAAGTGCTTGGATAACAATGAAAATATTTATATAAATTTTAGCAAATTAAATATGACTTGAGCTGTAATTAGACAGTTAAATTTATTTCGTTTGAAAGCACCACTCTCGGATTGCGATCTCTCATAGTAAATCTCGCATCATTATCTGCGTTATAAAAAACAAATACTTGGGTTTATGTAGCTATCATGGTGACCCCGTTCCTTTTCTCTCAGTCTACCTGTCCTCTTTACCGCGGAAACTAGTAGATAAGGGAGAAATATCCAGCAGTGAACTAATTACGGGCTGATGATGAAGAAGTTTACCTAGTTAACCATGGTCCGCACTCGAATACTCGAGTGCTATAAAATGTAACGAAACTGATCTGTACTCATCGATATAAGACGTACGTTAGCTACCAAGACTCACATTTTATTACAGAAAATTTAATAAAATAATAATGATTATTATAATTGAAATTTACGGTTATCAAACGTCGTTTTGACAACCAACGTTCTTTCTGCCTAATACCCATTATCGATACCACAATACACCTTTGACCGGAGACCAGGTGGAAGAATCTGTAAAGGAATTTTCTTTTTGTATTTTTTTTTTATGAATGTATATTACTGATAAAATATTATTATAAAAAATAAGAAAGGAAAGTTGCATAGGAAACTTAAGAGAGTCCTACGATGAAAATCAATAAAATATAATAGTCCTTACATAAGTGCAAACTGGTGCGCCCCCCTACGAGAAGCGCTAGTTCACAGTAGACGACATTCTCATAATAAATATCCTTTAATTTTACTTACAGGTATAGAAGTGGTTTAGTCGTAATAATCACGCACGACGTACCCTATTTCACGAGTAAGCTCCTTCGACAAATACCAGAATTAGGAAAGGTTGGCTGGGTTCTCGTATGAATCCTAGTGGTCCACCCAGCAAAAAAACATTTCCAAAACTGTTCGTGTATATCGGTCACTGGGCATATTAGAACATTGATTTTTTTAATAATTCTATTTATATAATTGAAAAGCAAAGAAACTTTACAAGTTTATGTGAGGCATTATTTAAAAAAAAAATGGTATTCCGTAGCTGTTATGTTTTATAATAGGAACAGAATATCCTATTTTTAACACAAACCTCAAAAAGTCAAAGAAGCGGTTTAGCTAAAAGGTTCGTAAGTGGTAATTTTGTTACAGTGGTAAAAACATTCGCTAATGTCGCAAATATAATCAGATTACAATCTTTTGTGCCGGTTCCTTTTGTCTGTTATTGCTTTATTGTAACACAGAGGGGACCAAAGGCGATATTCCCGGTTTACCGTTTTTTCATTAAATTAAAACAGGACAGTCGGTATGTCGGAACCTAACACTACTTTATTACGTCTTTTTGTTATTAGAATTGTGAAGTTAGTGTTATTATAACTTTCATTTCAGTCCCCAGACCAGATGAGTTAAAGAAAGGAGGAAAAAAAATATTGGAATTCATAACACAATACAATCCAGACTTATAAGTGGTGGTAGGATTCCTATGCAGAAATCAGCCTAGGTAGGTCTGCTGCCATACAGTGACGTGTAAATAAATACTGTATTTGAGTTTGAAGGACACTGCTAACTAGCGTAATTACTGGGCATTGGAGACTTAAGAAGCGATGTAACAGGGTGGCGGACGCAGTATCAGTGACATCTCACACAGAAAAGTTCTGGGTGACACAACATCTGTTACAGGTAGACGTTGCACTTACTATCAGGTGACCGTTTAGCTCGCTTCGTCGCTTTATCAAATAAAAAATAAAAAAGTGAGAAACCGTCTTATCAAGACATCTAAGGAGCAAGATGCCTTTTAGATGCCTGCTTGCAGATATTATATATCATTTACTTTAGTACGTGCAAACATGTCTATTGATACTTATATAAATATTTGTAGGACTATCAATAGACATGTGATATTTATATAATTCTGTTACATAATATTTATATAGTTAATACTTTCTTTTATTTATCTAATACAAACGGCTTTTTATTGCTTTAGGCACCGAATGCTTCGGTAAATATTGCTGTTTCAAACATTTTCATTTCTTATTGTTAAATCTTGACATTTCGTATTTAGTTACAATAAACTTTGTTTGCACATATACCTGAATATATAAAGATACAAACATTTTCAATTCTGATGTACAAGTTCAGACATATTAAAGCATGCAAATATTTAAAATTTGTAAGTACTTTAATTACTGTTCTGTTTAATGAATTAAATTTATCTATCTTGTCTATTATTACAATTTTATATCATACTGTCTTATTTCTACATGCTTAATACTATTTAACTCAATTACAATAACTAAATATTTAGTAGTATCATTGCACTTTGTAATCTAATAATTCTTTGATTAAATAAAATCTATGTTCGAGGAGCCATTTACACAGTCTTTTTAATTTTTTGTAATGGCAGTTCCTTTGATGAATGTGGTACTTTATTGTATATCGTTTTACTCATCCAAGAACAGTTATTTTTATAGTTCCTTGTACTAGGAAATTTTCTTGGGAGCGCACAGTGGTAGAAACGATCAAGAGGGTGTGGATGGATTTTTGTACTATGTCGTAATGTACGATGGTAAAACTCATCGGGCGGTATTAATCCGAGCAATTTCCTCAGAGCACTCCCCGTGGCAACGTGTCTTCGCAAGGTCAGTGGATCAAGTCGATCGAAAACTTGGTCATCGACGATTCGAGCCGCTGTTTGTTGGACTCGATCAAATGGAAGGAGCTGACACTAGGGTTCCCCGCCCAGAGATGAGAACAGTACTCCATGTACGGTTATACTTTTGCCTTGTAAAGTAGCAAGCGGAATACGACGAGCTTTTTTGAGGCGTGACCTAATTTCGCTTGCTATGCCAATGCATAGGATGCCCATACTAGCCGAGAGGGCAAACGAGAGTGATCTCAAAAAGAGGGGACACGACGACGGGTTCTTTTTAGCAGTAATCGCTCAAAATTGTGTCTTCTTGAGGTTTAATCGGACTAAATTTTGTCGATCCCATCTCGAGACTTAGTCTAACAAATATGATTTATGATTATCGTATATACCAATATCTATGTATAATTATATATCACTCTAAAAATATAAAGATATATCATGTTTCCGCAAAGCCATCTAGGGACAGCTCGCCCTAGACTGCGTTTCCAAGTACGAGGTTGCTGCTCAAAAATATTTCTTCCTTAACGGAATTCGCCCTAATGGCTATAAGAAATTGAAACGACACCACTCAAATCTGACATTGAAAAAGCTACTAACAAATTTACTTTCAAAAATAAAGTTCGAGATTTATTGAAAATTTGTTTATTTTTCTATTTATCTTTAGTTATACATTTTATATTTTTTATGGTAGATAGTGACGAAACTATCAAAACGTTCATCTAATGCTTAGTGCAACGCCTGCACATAACATATGCTGTGTCACCCAGAACATATGTGTGGCACCACACTGCGCTCGTCACCTTGGGACATCAGTTCTTAAGTCTCATGTGTCCAGCAATTATACCAGCTCTCAGAGCCCTTTAAACCGAGACACAGCAATGTTTGCACACTACTGCTTCACGGCAGAATAACTGGCCCTGGGGCGGTACCTATCTAGACGGATTCCTGCATAGGAATCCTACCACCATTGATAATAAAATCTGTATTGAAAGTAGCATAATAAAAGCTGATTTCTTTCTTTCTTCCTTCTTATTATTTTCTTGCGTATGAGTGATAGAACCCTTCTATCGACATGTTTAAATTTTTATGATCTTTCCAACTGCGAGAATAATAATATATTTTTAAGTAATTGAGTGTTAAAGTTTGTATCGTAATATATATGCATAGACAATTTGACTTTGCGTATAAATATATACATTTTCATTACAAACAGTTGGATCCACATTAATTCCTGATGCAGGGCAGAAAATGGCCTCAGTGTGTTCTCACCGCATATCCGCTCCGCTGCTCGAAACCAGTGCCGGTTGGTTCCTGTCATAGTGATTTATGTCATCACTTACATATTATTCATTTCAATATTTATACATTGTACTTACTTTATAATGAAAAGAGTTTCCGCCTATAAATATCCCTCTGGTGAGCCGTGGTGGCTCAGGTGCTCGCTTTAAATTTATTAGTATGCAAGTGATATGGGTTCACTATCCTGCACTACTCAAATTGTTAAATGCAATATGAATTGCCGATTTACTATGTGCTTGACGGTGAAAGTGAACGTGAGGAAACCTACACGTCTGAGAAATATAAAAATATTGCGAGATATGTGAAGCCTCTGAACTACTACGACTCTACCTAATTTATAACTTTGATTAAATGTGATTTGTTATTTAGTTACAATAAACTATGTTTGCACATATACCTAAAATGATAAGAACTCAAATAGTAATTCAAATCATACAAATATCACTATCACTCAAATATTAATAGTATAGTAAAAAATATAAGTAAATATTTAAATTAAAGTATACAATAAATTCATGAATTGAATTCTGTATTATTGTATCATCGCAGCAAACAGGTCGATGAATTATTCTGTATTTCATGAAATAACTGGCTAATAATAGCTCATAGGTCAACAAATCCGCTTAAATTGTTGTAGGTCTTGAGTTTGAAAGTTGGATGCGGCAGTTTTGTGACTGTTGTGTCTGAGGAAACGTTGAACAATCTGAGGAAAAGTTTATTACAGTATCTAAATACTGTAATAAACTTTTCCTCAGATCTTTCATAGGGCAAGGAGTGAAGACCAGTGAGAGACTCTGTGTTGGCTCCGATACTGAAGCCACTGAAGTATACTCGATGAAGGCGACATCTTTTGGTTGTAACATTATCACAAGAGGTAGGCAGTTGCTGCGAAAGATACAAACCTTGAATGCGATTCAGCTAAACATTACGCAATGCCCCATTTGACCTCATCCTGTTTTTATTTATTAGAACCTTAATGGAAATGGACATATATATATACATACTAAAAGTTTGAAAACGATATAGCTCTGCAATTACTGATTATAAAATTCTTATGCAAGAATTCGTCTACGTGGTCCGAATTCATGGTAGAGCCATTTATTTTGTCGTCAAGCAGTAATGGACTAACTAGTGTATTTACTAGACATATCAGACATTAGAGCTGATATCTCAGGGTGCCGAGCGCAGTGTGGTGCCAAACTAAAGTCTTCTGAGTGATAGCATTTGTTATGGGTAGACGTTGCACTTGCCATCAGGTGAACTATTTGCTCGTTTCGTTAATAAAAGTACAAAAATGTTGTATTTTTATCGCAATTACCACGAGAATTGCTCTTAGGAATTGTTTGGATAAATTCCAGTCGCCGAATTGAACGCACATTGCAACATAATTTCAAATTCCATCGACTTTAGATTAATAGTTAGCATTTTACCTATGTTCGCTTTTTAAGAAATTTTCTGCCACGCACGGTCACTTTGTGAAATTTACGGCGAACGACTTTTTCTGACCGACAACGACTGCTTCTTGTATTCAAATTCAGGTATATTATTTGCATAAAACATGGTTTAATTACTTAAACGATACAGTACATACGAAATTATTTAAATAAAATACGATATAATGTTCCATATTTCTTTACAAAACACCTTACAAAAAATAGGATAATGGCAAGGTCAGTATATTTACCGGTTTAAATATCAGCTTGCAAGATTAGATTGGACTTATGTTGCATATTGCTGGTATGCATATTTTCTGTACTGTGTATGTTTTTTTTTTCATTTCGTTAGTATTGCAACAGAGTACAATTCCGAAGCTGTATTTCTATTTTCTACCTTACTTATTCTTTGCAATGCGGTTATTCATGGGCGGCGGTGATCACTTACCATCAGGTGAGCCGCTTTCTCGTTTGCCCCTTCTTCTATAAAAAAAATACAATCTTATTTATTTTCTGACATACGGCCTGGATGCGTTGACTGTATGTGTAAAACCCATCAACCATTTTAATTAAAAACATAGTTGGGTTTCTTCTATTTTTTTGTTTCATTCAGATACCAATGTGATATCTTAAATCTACAATACGAAATATAATATGATATAATTTATAAGCCTGTATTTAACCCAACTATGATTCAGACATAATATACAAAATCTATCAAATAAGTGTCGAATGTGTTTTACTAAATGTTTCAAAAATCTGTTAAATATTTTAAAGCCACAAGTTTACTATAAACGTTTTACCGGCTTTTATGACACTGAACTGGGCAGGCGACTTAAACGGTCCGTTAAGAAAACGACGTTCGCTGAAGTTGACACAAATACGTTTAGAAATTATTTGAAAGCCGTCGAAGGCGACGTTGTAGCTAACGATATATTTTTCAAAAGGAATAATTTTCAGTATAAAAAAAAATCTCGGAGGAACATTTTTAACGTTAGTTAGTAATATAAAATCAAAGTAAATTATTTAAAAAAAAATACTAGTTATACATTTATAACATTGTTTATATATTTACTGTGTTCTATGCAGAAATCCGTCTATACATAAAGACAACATTAAAATCAGTCATGTATAGGTATTAGTTACAGTCCACATTTATAGGAATGATTGGTTTATGATAGTGTATAATATTAAAGCGACACGGGCATACTGTAATATAATATAGAGTATATTTAATAGTAAATTAATACTCAATAAACACAAAACTCTACGCATGCGAAAAAGTTTAATAATAAACTAATGTTGTCGTCTTTGTTGAAATCGCACTCAATTAGTCGTAAATAAAATTCTAGTCCGCATCTATTGGTCATCATCAAGATTGCATACTTTGATAAATTCTCTGTTGTAAGAAAGAGTCGTGTAATAATACCTTTGACAATCTTATTATGAAAACGTCCGCAACAACATCTTAGAATATTCATCACAAGAACAAAACAAGCGCGCTTTGGCTTGTTAAAAAAGATTCGTTTCTCCCTGGAGAGTTTTTTGCAATATTTCTCTCTTAAGACAGACTTCTCTTAAGCAGACTTGACATAAAACTGTCGTCAAACTGCACTTAGCGAGTGTACAGTTAAGTTAGCTTCTTTGAAGTTAATCGAGTTGAAATGCAAACCTATACTGCAATTTGTCACAATCTTGAATTTAATTTAAAGAGAGCAAGTAGGTCATCTCACGATTTTTAATCGATGCAGAATACGTGGTATCTCTCTGTGAAGATATACATTTTGCATATGATATTACTTGAACAAAAGACAGAAGGACCGTTTGTATATGCATACATATCTAATAAAAAGTACACGCGTTATATTTAAATAAAAAACATTACCGCATACTAAAATGTAGAATTTTTAATTAAAAGACAAATATTAAAAGAAAAATCACGTTAACCCAGAACTACTAAGTGCGTATATGTATGTAGAGGGGAGGGGATTCAGGAGAGGAATACGATGCATGGATCAGGTCTTTTCCTTACGAATCATAACCGAAAAATTCTTGAATATATTTCCTTCCTTTATCGCTGAGCACGTGGTAAATCAGCACATAAAATTACGGAACAATATTGAGAGATAACGGGCATCGTTCTTAGGTTTCCGCGTAGCAAAAAAATTAAGGCCAGCGCATGGTCTCCGAGCTGCCGTGGCTCCTAATGTACGAGTATTACCATATGTTTATTATATATTATACAAACCTTAAACTAGGTTATGTAATGACATCAAATTTGACTAATCAACATCAAATTACAGTTCATTTCTTGATTGTTTTAATTTGAAGCTACGCTACTACGCTAAAAGTCCACTTAGTCTTTCCCAAGTCGGAAGGATTTTCCGTAATCGCCACGCTTGGCAGGCGGATTGGCGATCGCAGTGCCCGACATTGCACACCTTAGACGTAACTGCCCGTCACCGGTCAGGATTATTCACGTCTATAAAAATAGAGATGGTAATTCCGTCATCAATCGGATTCCATGCGATTTTCCTGGCATTTTTGTTGGTCTACTTTTACGACACCCACGGGATGAAATGGGGTGGCACATTCTCTTACATCGCCACCATGCACCAAAAATATTTAGAATTTGTATTATTTATTCGATCTGACGCAAGTATTGTTTTAATTACCTATTTCAAATTGTGTAAGTTAATCTTGATAATATTGTAACTACATATACATTTTTATCCCACGAAATATGTGTCAGTCTTAATGGAGCATTTACTAATTTCATTTACCATCAACACCTCCTTACACTTAAAATATAATTTTAGTCAACACTGTCTAGCAATTAACTTAAATACTCATAATAGCAAAAGTAATTGTTATAATAAATAAGTTGTAATCCACAAGCACACCACTTTTGTACTTACATTTCAAGGTGTTGTTTATTTCTTACCAGGGCCCTGTTATTTGCGCTTTACATAGCCTTTAATTTGAAACAAACTTCCTACAAGCTGTTGTTTCGTTACAGTTGGAAGTATTACAATAACAAAACTTTATATTAAAAGATTTTACGGGCGAGCATATCGATCTACTGTAGAGACCATGATAATTCTAAACTTACAAATCTTAACACTGGAAATGAAAGTATATTAAGCCCTGGGTTTTATATATGGAATCAAATGATGAATCTGCCTGAGGGCAAATGCTGTGTCAACAAGAACGTTTCTATGTGCCGTCACACTGCACTTATCACCCTAATACATAATTTCTTAGTTTTCATATGTCCAGTAATAACATTGGTTCAACTGCAGAATAACTGGCACTGTCGTTACCTTGTCAGATTCCTAGGATAGCATAGCATAGGAATCTTATTTATTACCCGTGAAATATAGAACATGTCGTTGTAAGTAATTGGTTGTTCAATTCTCATCACTCACCACACAAATCGCAGCAATATTATTTTTCAATTTTAAAGTTGACATTATTCGAAAACATTGCCCGTTTTCACAGACACCGAACAAGGCGACACCTTACAAAGTAATACCTAATTTAAACAATGGTAACCCTGAAGTTCCGTTTCACCAAATGATTTTTACTACCTCACTACTACCTAAGGGGTAGCCAATTATTGACACAAGTCCATAGTTTTGTTTCTCAAAGCTTGCTGTTTAGAAACCTTTTTACGTTTCAGAGAAGTATTTTCCCAGATTCGTTGCAAGTTTTGGTTTGCTTTCTAGTTTTATTTTATATACAGCATTTTTTTGCTGTAAATACTTGCAGTGTCAGATAATGAGCGTAAATGGAGCAAACAAACTTTGGTGACGACGAGAAAACGAGATTTTCGCGAATCATGCAAAAATGTCTATCTAGATCGTTATCATTTTGATAATTGTTTTCCCTGTGACGAATCACTCGTAATTATTCATGATAATTTGAATTGTTATATTTTGTTTATTGGGTAAATTGACAAAACGAGCAAAATGTTCACCTGATGGTAAGAGTAATGTCTGCCCATAACAGATATTGTGTCACCCAGAACATTTCTGTGTGACACCACATTGTGCCCAGTGATTACACTAGCTCACAATGCCCTTCAAACCGAAACACAGTAATGTTTGCAAACCACTGCTTCACAGCAGAATAACTGGCCGTGGGGTACCTACCTAGACGGATTACTGCACAGAAATTCTACCACCAGACAGAAGATACATTTATAAGTGAGACATATCCAAAAGCATAAATTTCCGTTCGACTACTTTACAAACAACCGAGACCCGCCACAAAAGACTACCAAGTCAAAATATGTCACTATAGTAGAACTAACAAGTTTTGCTGCGATGAGTACGCGCTCCGCTCGCAACTTTTACAAGCCAACGTGAAATACGACAGCTCTATAGCCATTCATCAGACGACTTTCGAGCGTGGTAAGAATTTCTAGAGCGTTATTTTCAATTGGAGTAAAATATGAAAAGAAATTGAGGTATTTTCCTGATCTTGATTTATTTATCGCCAGTTCACTTGAGTTAGTGAAATGTGAGTAATAAATC
The DNA here is from genome assembly GCA_018248195.1 of Archon apollinus. Classification (NCBI taxonomy): domain Eukaryota; kingdom Metazoa; phylum Arthropoda; class Insecta; order Lepidoptera; family Papilionidae; genus Archon; species Archon apollinus. The sequence goes on from DWIA01000187.1 coordinate 10,818, forward strand.
AAGACAATAATATATAGAAAGACTGCCACAAATCACTAAAGAATCGACATGAAAATGTACTGACTTACTGAAAAATAAGGAAGTTTGTTTTTAGTTTGGATTTTTGCGGGAAGCTTAAACCATCTTTCTTTATTATCTCAGTTTCAATGACAATGTATATGTGCGTTTTCAAGTGCAACCTTTTAATTAATCTTATTTTGTGATATTGTTTACAATCGACAGTCGAACATTTTCAACACGTTTCAGTAGGATTTCCTTAAACCAATATTTGCATAATGGTCGGTCACGAAACTCCAATATTTTTTTTACTTGCAATTGTAATACCATTATCGTTCCAAATCGCGTTTGTCTTGAAAGTTAAAACAATGGTTGTTGCTTGCGCAATTTAATGGAGTGATTGACCCGTGCAAAGTAAATTATGTCATGAATATTGTGCAGACGACGTGGAAACTTGGCTAATAATCGTATCGGGAGCCGAGCTCTGTTCACGGTGGATCGAACTCGATCCGAGCTTATTGAAGTAGAAGGAATCGATGTTTCATGTCTGATTTTAAAGATTCAATACATAATTTATACATAACTGCTAACATTATTTTACGTTAACACCGCATTTAGTCCTCTATGCACAGAACAGTCAGACAAAACCTGTACAGCAGCATCGAGGAATAAGATAGGGGAATGTTATATCCCCAAACTGATTACCAACAATGCACGGCTTAATGTTTTCAAGACGCTGGTGGTCGAAAGGAGGGGGCACCAATGTCAACGGTGAGCATATTTCACGCCTACTCTTTGCCAATAATAGACATCAAGTCATTGTGGCAGAATCGCTGCAGAAACTACAGGGAATGCAAAATTACCTCAATGACTTCTCTCAACTTGTTGGTCTGTGTATGAATCTGAACAAGACGAAAGTCATGTTCGAAGACTATGTCATACCAGCTCCAACCACCGCCGTTGGCGATATTTTTCTTGGGTGTTGCAAGTGTTCAATAGAGTTACAACAGACAAATAGCTAAGTCTCTGCATCTCAGACCACAGGCATCTCAAAGAACACAAAGAGGTTGGATATGTGACCCCTTACCATCAGCAGGAATGTATGCTCATTGTCCACCCTTACTTCCATTAAAAATATGTATATCTAAAGCGAATATATCACAATACCTGTATCGCAAACAACATGACAGGGATCAGACCCTCCCCCTCTCAACCAAAATCCAATTACTCAATATATTATCGTCGCATATTAGCGGACTGCATTAAATCATATCTGGCGGCGACTAGATTGGCGTAGTGGACCATACACGACACCCAGAGGAAATTAATGTTCCTGCTATCGACAGACGGAAGGAAACCACGTGTACATATATATTCCAGTTATATCGTACAACAGATGGTCTGCACAATACATACAGCAGTAATCTTTGAAAAAGTTCTCGAGTAAAAATTCTCAAGGAATGCGAGAACATGAAATTAAATTTAATTATATAATAGTTAAATTGACTATCCATAATCCCAGTTGAACATCACGATAAAGTCCAAAAGTGACGCCTAAAACTAGTTTTTGGCGGGCAGAAAAAAATATTAAATCAGGACGCCCAAAAATCATATATATAGAGATATATTAAACAAAAACAAGATTTCATTGCCTTTACATTCCCTAATTTTCGCGCGTTACGCATTACGTACTGCAGCACCCGTGGCCCCGGAAAAACAGAGGTATTGGACGTCCTGACGTTAGTTAATACAGACTACCTTCAGTGCTGTGTAGAGAAGGTGTTATATAATCTGCCACCCCATTTCGTCCCGTGGGTGTCAGGGAAATACCATCCAATCTGGTGGTAGGGTTCTATGCAGAAATCCGTCTAGGTAAGTACCACCCCGGGGCCAGTTATTCTGCCGTGAAGCAGTGGTGTGCAAACATTACTGTGTTT